>JAREIK010001838.1:0-33230 GCA_029783825.1 Sapria himalayana | reverse complement strand
AAACTATCAAAAAAATATTCGACAAACAGTTATTCAAGATATTCGTTACAGTTTTCCAGGCAATTCACAAGCAATTTACGCGGATAGTTCTCCCAACTAACAGTTTATTCAAGATATTCGCAAGATAATCGCGAGAGAACCTGTAATGATAGCAATTCACTAAGCAATTTGCACAATAAATCATTCGACAAATTCACATACCCATTTGTTTATTCAAGATATTAGCAAGATAATATGTTAGAGAGAAAATCGCGAGAGAACCTGTATCGAAAGAAATTCACGAAGCAATTTGCACAATAATTCATTCAACAAATTCTCATAACAGTTTGTTTAAGATAAATCGCGAGAGAGAAAATCTAGAGAAAACCGTAGAAGAGTTTTCACGAGCACGTTTTCGCGAGAGCTAGGTTTTCTGGGAGCTATTGTCTATCTGCCTATCTATTTAACCATATATCTATATATCTGTTAATCTATTTATATGTCTATTTATCTATATATCTATCTGCCTTTCTTGATATCTAGTTATCTGTCTATCTGTCTATCTGTCAATCAATCAATCTATCTATCTATCTATATGTCTATTTGTCAATCGGTCTATCTGATTATCTATATATCTATCTATCTATCTTTTATATATTTCTCTATTTGTCTATCTGTGTAATTATTTATCTATCTATCTATCTGTCTGTCTGTCTGTCTATATGTCTATATGTGTATTTGTCTATCTAACTAGTTGTATATCTATCTATATATCTTCTATATATCTATCTATCTGTCTATGTGTCTATCTATCTTGTGTCTATATGTTTATCTATCTATCTATCTATCTACTTATCTTCTGTTTATCTATCTAAAAGTCTATCAGTTTATCTGTATATCTGCCTATATAACTATATGTCTATATGTCAATCTATTTATCTATATTTTGTATATCTTTCTTTTTCTTATATGTTTATTCGTCTATCTATCTATATATCTATCTCTTTTTCAATCTATCTATCTATATATCTTTATATCTAACTATTTGTCTATATGTTTATCTATCAATCAATCAAGTTATCAATCTATTTATTTGTCTGTCTCTGTGTTGACTTATTTATCTATCTGTCTATCTATCTATATATCTATCTACCTGTCTATGTGTCTATCTACTATATATATATATATATATATCTCTGTCTATCTGACTATCTATCTATCTATCTATCTGACTATCTGACTATCTATCTATCTTCCAATTTGTCTTCTATCTTATGTCACTCTAGCAACCTATTAATATGTCTATGTGTGAATGTGTCTATATGTCTATATGTCTATATGTCTATCTGTGTATATGTCTATATGTCTATTTATCTATCTATTATATATTTAACTGTCTATTTTTCTATCTATCTATTTGTCTAACTATCTATCTTTCTATCTATCTATCTATTTGTCTAACTATCTATCTTTCTATCTGTCTATCTATCTATCTGTATGTCTGTATGTCTATCTTTCTTTCTGTCTATCTTTCTTTCTGTCTATCTTTCTATCTGTCTACCTTTCTATCTATCAATCAATCTTTCTTTCTATAGACTAACTATCTGTCGATATGTTTATCTGTCTATATGTCTAACTATCTAGCTATCTATCAATCAATCTTTTTATCAGTCTGTCTGTGTGGAATTATACATATTTATCTATCTCTCTAACTAACTAACTATCTAGCTAGCTATCTTTTTATTTATCTATCTTTCTATTTTTCTATCTATCTTTTTATAATTTTTTTATCTATAAATCTATCTATGTGTCTATCTGTCTATCTGCCTATATGTCTATCTCTCTATCTATCAATCAGTCTTTCTATCTATCTTTCAATTTTAAATTTTTATATCTGTTTATTTATCTTTCTATCTATCTGTATATTTGTCTATATGTCTATCTATCTATCTATCTTTCTTTTTATATAACTACGTATCTATCTATCTAGTTATTTGTCTATCTAACTATATGTCTATATATCTATCTATCTATCTATATATCTATCTATCTATCTATATGTCAATATTTTTATTTTTCTATCTGACTATTTGTTTATCTGTCTATCTTTCTATCTATCTTTTCTATATCTATCGATCTATCTATCTGTGTATTTGTCTATCTGTCTATCTATATATCTATTTATGTGTCTATGTTTCTATCTATCTAATTGTCTTTCTATCCATATGTCTATCTATCTATATGTCTCTCTCTCTATCTATTTATCTATCAATCAATCTATCTCTATATCTTTATATCTATCTATCTATTTATCTATCTATCTATTTTTATATCTATCAATCTTTTTGTCTACCTATCTATGTGTCTATCTAGCTTTCTATCTGTATATCTATCTATCTTTCAATATAATTATCTATTTATCATTCTATCTTTAAATCTCTATTCTAAATATTCTATCTATCTATCTATCTGGCTATCTGTATATATATGTATGTTTTATATGTCTATCTGTCTATTACTGTAAGTGTCAATATGTTTATCTATCTATCTTTTAAATCTATATCTATCAATTTGTCTATCTATCTATTTCTTTAAAAACTATCTAACTGTCTATCTATGGATCTGTCTATTTGTCTATCTTTCTATCCATCTATCTGTCTATCTTTATATATGTCTATCTATATATCTATCTATCTATCTTTCTATCAAGCTATTTCTCTATCGATATATATGTGTATATGTCTATCTATTAATCTGTCAATATATATATATATATGTATGTCTGTCTATCTATATGTCTATATGTCTATTTGTCAATTCTTCTATCTGTATATCTTTCTAGATATCTATTAAAAAATCTATCTTTTTATGTATTTGTATAATTATCTATCTATCTATCCATTTATATATATGTCTATCTATCTATCTATTTGTCTGTCTGTCTATCTAACTATCTACCTATTTGTCTATATATATATATCTATCTATCTTTCTATCTTTTAATTTTTTTATCTATCTATCTTTCTATCTATCGGTATATTTGTCAATCTGTCTATCTATCTATCTTTCTATCTATCTGGCTTTCTATCTAACTAACTAACTATCTATTTATCTATCTTTCTGACTATGTATATATATATATATATCTAGTTGTCTATATGTCTATATGATATTCTATTTATATGTCTATCTATCTATCTGTCTAGGTATCTATTTGTCTATCTGACTATTTGTCTATCTGTCATTTGTATATAAATATATGTTTCGGTCTATTTGTGTATCAATCTATCTTCTAGCTGTCTATCTTTTTATCTATCTATCTATCTATCTATTTGTTTATCTATCTATCTTCCTATCAGTCTATTTAACTATCTTTCTTTGTATCTAACTATTTGTGTTTCTATCATTCTTCAAATCTGCTTCTATTAATCTTGTCAATCTGTAAATTTGTCTATCTATGTGTTTATATATCTATCTATTATCTGTTTATCTAGCTATATGTCTATCTATCTATCTATATATCGATTTGTCTGTCTGTCTGTCTATTTGTCTATCATTTATCTTTCTATTTGGCTATTTGTCAATCTATCAATGTTTTTATGTCTATCCGACAATATGTCTATCTATCTATCTATCAATTTATTTGTATGTATATTTATTTGTCTATCTGTCTATTTGTTTGTTTGTCTGTTTGTCTATATATCTTATCTGTGTGTTTGTCAGGTTGTCTTTTATTCTATTTGTGTGTATATCTTTCTATCTGTTTGTCTATATATTTATTTGTCTATCTGTTTGTCTATCTATCTGTGTATCTCTAAATTTATCTATATGTTTATCTATCTCTATGTCTATTTTTCTTTCTGTCTATATATCTATCTTTCTATCTCTCTATCTATCTATTTATCTATTTGCCTATATATCTACGTATCTATCTATCTGTATGTCTATTTATCTATGTATCTAAAAATATATTTACACACACACATATATATATATATGTCAATCTATTTACCTAACTATCTTCCTAACTATCTATCTATATATTTGTCTATCTATCTATCTTGTTATTTTTCTATCTGTTTATTTGTCTTTCTAACTATTTTTCAATCTGTCTTCGATCTATCTATCTATATGACTCTTTGTCTATTAGTCTATATGTATATACGTCAATCTATCTAGCTTTCTATCTATATGTCTATCTATCTATCTTTTTATCAATCTATCTGTCTATCAATCAATCTATCTATATATTTGTATATCTATCTATCTATCTATATGTCTGTCTAATTTTTTGTCTATCTCTATTTCAACTAACTAACTAACTATCTATCTATATATTTGTCTATCCGTATATATATGTCTATCTATCTGTCTATCTATCTTGAGTCCACCTGTCTATTTATCTATCTATCTTTTTGTGTATGTGTTTATATGTCTATCTGTCTAACTTTCTATCAATATATCTATGTATCTATCTATATGTTTATCTTTCTATTTGTCACTCAGTCTATATTTTGATATGTCTATCTGTCAATCTATCAATCTGTCATTCTTTTGATATCTATATGTATCTTTTTGTCTATCTATTAATCTATAATCTATCTAACTTTCTATCTGTCGTTCTATCTATCTATCTATTTGTCTGTCTGTCTGTTTATTTATTTACATATTTATCTTTCGTTCTATCTATCTTTCTATCAAACTATCTGCATATGTGGCTATCTGGCTATTTATCTATTCGTCTATCTGTCTTTTTGTCTATATATCATTTTGTCTATTTGTCTATCTATTTTTTAAGGTTTGTTTTAATATTAATAAAACCTCTCTTTGGTGGAGGAATACCGTTTTTACAACCTACATCTACCCTTAACCCTCTTACATTTCTACTCCTTAACCTACAAATAAAATCAAATAACAATAAAATCTTGAATTTTGGTCTTCTTTAACTTTCAATTACAACATTTATTTTTTTGTTACGTGTATCCAAGCTTATGGACTTTTTTGACTCAATGTAAGCTGATTCTTTATCCTGCTTTGTCCTGCATTATCTAGCCTTTAATATTTGCTAGTGCTTCCTTTGGTTCGACCCTCTATAAAGCTTGTAATAACTACGACCCACTCTTTCTAGCCCCAGCCCCTAACTATTCTTATCAGCCCGACTTGAACCCGAGTTTTACATCTTTCTCGTACCTTCGTAAGCTGCCCTTCTTCCTCCGTTTATCGTGTTCCAGTAACATGACCTACAATACGACACCATGCGCAACCTATATTGTCTATCCCCCCTAACTAAACCGAGTCTATCTACCCCGTACCCCTTACAATTCCCTTACAGACTTTATCATGTACACAATTACATTTTGATTTTAAACAAATTCCAGACCAAAAATAACACAGTGTTCTAAATAAGTTTTTCGCATCAACCATTTTGTCTTTAGATAGTTCTTGTATCTGGCCCATCTTTGCATCACTTCACATTTCCACACTCTTTATTCGCTAGGCCTTTCTACTTAGTCGATATGATGGCTTTATTCACACAGCTTTATCAAGACCAACAATACAAGCTTACAAAAATCTGCATAAATCATTATTCTTGTTAACATTTGTTTAATTAAAACATAAAAACAGCAATCTAGAATGATATGGCATCACTCTTTATTCACCCCTATGGACCAGGGTGCTTCATGTTTCTCTAGTTTGCAATTCTGTAAGCTAAAGGAGTATACTTGTTTATTTCTGCTATCTGCAAGTCTACACAAAAACAGCAAATTCACCCCTCAGGGCCAAGGTGATTCATGCGCATTGTGTACCTTGATGATCTGCAACTAGACAAAATCAAATAATATGGTAGCACAAATATATTTAAATCTAAAAACAACAATTATAATGAACTATACTTTAGCTTACACTTTTCTGGATTCTCATCCTGTTAGTCTCCCCTCAGGACCAGGGAGTAATATTTTAAAATAATCTAAGTGTCCAAAATTAAAGTCCATTCCCATTAATACTACCGATACATCATGGACCCCTTCAGGACTGGGGTTAACTACATATGTACCTTCCTCATCATCTGGAAAATGAATAATACCTGCAAAGAAACTAGTCAAATAGATAAAATTAATGCCACCACCTAGCTTGAGCCTTATTCTAATTAATCCATTTCCATTATTTTATCTTTTGTTTATTCTATTATATGGATAACCTATTTTATCTAAATTAATTATTCCTCTATACCTCTCGGGAATTTTCTTTTCTTCGAATTCCTGCGGACCTTTACTAACGCCTTCCTCAACTAATTTATCTTTCTAACGCGTTAGTCTCTCTGAATATATGTTTTATCTCTCCTTTCAGTTCTAGTAGCAATTTTTTATTTTTTCAATTTTCATTTCAAACTTCCATAATTATTTTTTATTTGTCACTAGGTCTACCAATAGACTCGAGTCTACTTGCACTTGCAGATTTGAATAGCTATTTTCTTTGCAAATTTGCAATCCCTTATGCAGGGCGATAATTTCTAAATGTAATGGTGAAAAAGCTATATCTCTTGTTCTGAAGGCCTTGGTTACTTTACCTACGTCATTTCTTATCACTCCTCCACCCACTGCCATTCCCATGTCTCTTTTGAAACTCCCATCTGTGTTAAGCACCAATGTGTCTCACGGGGGCTTTTCCTAGGTAGTTATTTTTATTATTGGCAGTTTTTTCGCCTTTGTTACTAGGCCCCATACCTTTATCTTGTCTTCATCTAATCCTATTTTCCTAAGCCTAATTGGGCTGGAAGCCGAGATAAAAGAGGTTTCCCTTCTAATTTTTTCTATGATAGAGTTAACATTCATTAATCTACCATTGAATCTGCTAGCATTTCTAGCCTTCCACAAGCACCAAACTGCTACGTGTGGAACACTCTTAACTATTTAAGAACTTTATTCTTTGTATGCTTATTATCCCAGCATTTTAGTCTCTCTTTAAGGTTACATGTGCGCTCTTCTAATTCTACCTCCTTTTCTAAATGATTCCATATCTTTTTAGCTATTTTCCCAATTGAAAATAGGTGATCCATGGTTTCTATATCTTGTTGGCAACATTCACGACGTGATACCATCCTTATACCATTTTTCTGGATATTTACGTCCACCGAGATGGCATTAGAGAGAAGTTTCCACATGAAGACATTTATTTTTTACGGACTCTTTTTTATCCATATCTTTTCAAACATCCCTACCTGTGTTTTCCATGTGCTTCGCAC
Source organism: Sapria himalayana (assembly GCA_029783825.1). Classification (NCBI taxonomy): domain Eukaryota; kingdom Viridiplantae; phylum Streptophyta; class Magnoliopsida; order Malpighiales; family Rafflesiaceae; genus Sapria; species Sapria himalayana. The sequence goes on along the minus strand of JAREIK010001838.1, from coordinate 26,008 downwards.
TACTTACTGTGCGAAGCAGTACTTAATGTGCAAAGCACTACTTAATGTGAATTTTCCACGTGGAATAAAGGACTATTTCCACCCATCATTAGTTAATATCGAGTATTTTTCTACTATGCTTTGCTGCTTGTGCATATCTTTCCAAATATTTGACGCCTTTTTTAGATCTTTGAGTACCTTATTACATAATCCATATCTAGCCTTTATATATGCCTCCCATAGGCTATTTTTTTTCCTTCAGTCTCCACCAATTTTTGCAAGCCCAAGCATTGGCTGTATCATTTAGACGATGAAGCTTAAACCTGTTTCATCCTTTGGATAACACAATTCTTTCCATTTTTTCCAGTGTAGCTTATTTTTCCCTTTTTTTTACCCCATAAGAAATTGGACATTTCTCTTTCTAACTTGTTTATAATAATTTTTGGAGGCCTAATTGTTATTAAAATGTGAGATAATGAGTTTTCTAACACGTGCGTGATCAATGTAATTCTTTCCGCCATGCTTAGCATGTCCTTTTTCCAGCCATTAAATCTTTTGTTTTATTTTTTCCACCAGATTGTTTAAATAATTTTCTTTTACCATTCTTTCATAAATCGAACATCCTAAATAATCTTATAGCTCCTTTTACTTGTGCGAACCCCGTAACTCTTTTAACCCTCTGAATAGTGTTTTCTGATGCTTTTTTCACTATGATAAATTGGCATTTGTTTTTATTCAACTTTTGTCTTGTTTCTTCTTCTAGTATTTGCGTGAGTCTCATTAGGTTTCTCAAGGGTCTGCTACTGGCATTTGTGGGAATAATTACATCATCCGCATATGCCAAGCAACTTACCCTCAGTGTATGTTTAGGTTGCTTAAAAGCTAAAAAATTATCCATTCTTATTTTTTCTTTAAAATTAACATTAAATAACACGAAATATAGATTAAATAATGACGGGAAGAGTGGATCCCCTTGCTTGATACCTCTCGATGGTTTAAATTCATCACCTGTTCGACCATTAATAAGAATCTTTGCCCATAAACTAGAAACACATCTATACATCAGATCTATCCAATATTCCGAAAAACCCATTCTTCTCATAATATAACATAATGTATCCCACTCAACTCTATCAAAAGCTTTTGACAGATCAAATTTTAGGATTACGTTATTTCCTCTTACTTTAGCCCATATTTCTTTTATCATTTCCAAAGCGAGATTGATGTTTTCCATCATCAGCATATTCTTTACAAAACTTACTTGCTCTACCAAAACAATATTTGGGAGAACTCTACTTATTCTATTTTGGAGTACTTTTGCTAATATCTTTTATATTGTATTGCATAAACTAATCTGCCTAAAATCTTCTCCTCTTTGAGTGTTTGCTTTCTTGTGAATTAATACGATATATGAATTTGCCCATGCTTTTGAAATTTCCACGCCCGCAAAGATCCAGGCAATTGCTTTGATTAGGTCTTTTTTAATTATAGGCCAGCTGTGTTGGAAAAAACCATTATTCCAACCATCTGGTCTTGAGCACTGTCTTTGTTGGCACCAAATCCTGCCACTCTTACCTCTTCCTCTCTTGGCATTTCTTCTAGCATTCTATTATCTTATACCGTGACTTTCCTCTCTATGTTTTCTATTAATGTGCGACCACTACGCCTACTTGAATCATATAAATGACTTTTAAAGAATTCTTCTAATTCGTGCATTATTTTTTTTCCTTATCTATCCATATCCCCTCAGTGTTCTTTAGTCCTTTTATTTTAAGCTTTTGATTTTTTATTTTTGCCATTATATTGAAAAACTTTGTATCTTTGTCTCCATCCTTCAGCCATTTGATTCTTGATTTCTATTTCCAAAACACTTCCTCCATATGCATTTTAAATCTTAGTTCAGCTTTTGCTTTACTAAGTTCCATTCTCAAGATTTCATCCGATCTTTTCTCGTATTCTAATTCTAAGGAGGCTACTTTCTGTTCCGCTTCTTATATCTTCTTAAATATATTTCCAAAACTCTCCTCATTCCATTTCAAGAGTGCAAATTTTAAATTTCATAATTTTTGAGCTAGTATTTGCATCGGGTATCCTACCACCGATTTTTACCAAGTTCCCCTTACACTTTTATTAAAGTCTTTATGCATTCCCCACATATTTTGAAATCTAAAACCATTATATCTTCCTTCACTTTTTTGAGTTGTTAGTAGCATCGGGCTGTGATCCGAGCAGGTCCTGCTTAAATGTTTAATCGTTCTTCCTCCCAGCTTATCTAACCATTGTAAGTTAAATAAAATACAGTCTAGTCTAGACCAGATAGCCCCTCTACTCTTCTAATTATTACACCATGTGAAGTCTGACCCTAAATATTCTGCTTCCATGAGATTAGCATTAGCAATAGCTTCATTTAAATGAGCAATTTCTATCAGGTCAGGTGGTCTTCCCCCTTTTTTCTCTTTAGAATTTCTAATAACATTAAAATCTCCACTTATAATCCATGGGGTGTTATTTTTGGCTATACTTTTCATTTTGCTTCATAGGCTTTTCCTTCCTTCCTTCTTGTTTTTTTGTATATACCGCCGAGCATAATGCCTCTATCTGATTTTTAATTTTAAAAGTAATTATATGTTTAGCTTCTATCAATATTTCAATATCTACTAAATTATACACATATCCCATATCTTGCCGTTAGAATTTGGAAAGGCCTTATGTAAGCCTAACATATTCTTATATTTCTCAAAAAAATTATTATTTACTAATGGTTCAGTTAAAATCATGATTTTTAGCTTATAATCTTAATTAGGATTTTAATTCTATTTATCATCGGGGAGTTTGCAATTCCTCTTATATTTTTGTACAAGCAATTATACATTTAGGAGAATATAGCTTGTGCTCTAGTTATACATTTAGAGTTGTAATTCATGTTTATATATTTGTTCATGTTTCTCGTCGGCTTGCTTGAGCTAGGTGGGGCTGCATCACATTTCTTTAATATACCAATCTTTTCTAAACCTCTTCCCATGTTCTTGATTTCTTGCAAGGCATTCTGCCTATTTTGCAATGCATACGTTGGCATATACTACTCTTTTTGCCATAAGTCATCAAGAGTCAGTGAATTATTTAAGTTAACCTTTTCCTTACTCATTTTCTTAGCCAGCCAGCTCTTTACTTCTATATCCTCATTTAGAAAAAGGTTATCCTCCTCTCAGTCATACTCCTCTGCATTATTTTCTACCTATTCTATTCCTTTACCACCAATTCTCCTTCCTCTATGTGCTGCCCTCTTCTTACCTTTCCAGCACTCTAGCCCTGCCTCAACCCCCTCTTCTATGCTATCTAGCCACCTTCTTATTTCCTCTCTCTTATGTTTTTGTAACCTCTTCTTCCTTACTATCCTTGACTTCCCCCTCTCTAACTCTTACACTAAGATTTCCTCCTTCTACCTCCCTAACATCTAGATTTACCTTCACACTCTTTTTTCTTTTAACCCTTCTCCCCCCCTTCTTCTAGCACCTCTTCCACCTTATCTCCCTACTAGTTTGCTTCTCCATTTTCCCCCCTTCTGCCCTTCTACTCATCCTATTTATTGCTGAAATATTTTCTACTTTCTCTTCCTTACAACTCTCACCCACCTTGAGACTCTTCTTAACCCATTCTTCCCTCCCTCTCCTAACATCCTTACTATCCCCTTTTTACTCTCCTAGTGCCACCTACTATGCAGTCACCTTGAGCATGCCCTAGTTTTAAAGAGTTAAGGTAGTAAAGAGGCATAGATTCTAGAACAAACTCTTGCCAGAATCCTTACTCCAGGTTATTGCCTACCCATATTCTGTGTGGTGGAGCAATTATCAGGTCAACTCCACACAGATTATTGCCACACATGGCCTGGTAACACAGGTTGTGCCTACATCTAGTAGCCATGGCTTGACCAAGCAAAAGGCTATGGAGTGTAAGCCTTGTTTGTTGAAGAGATTGAGATGCAGTCTAGGCAGCGAAAACCATACCAGGGATTTAGAGGACGCCTTGAATGGAGAGAAGTTAGGCAGCCACTTGAAGACACACATTGGGTAGCCTGCTATGTTCCACGTATCTCATAGCCAAACTCTGAGGAAGTCATCCTCCTCCTTAAACTGTAACAGCGTGTGTTTTTTCTCATAGTTTGCAATCTTCACGATTTGCCGAAGCTTTAATGAGGCCACTAAGTCATATAATGCTTTGTAATATGGTCGGCCGTGAGATAATTTTTCTATGAGTGTGAAGTTTAACGCATCAGCCAGCATCTTCATCTACCTTGCTTCAAAAATAATAGTCGGCTCTCCATTTTTTTGCATCAAATGTCAGAAAGAGTTGCGCAGTCTATTTAGAAGATGAAGAGAAAGATTTTTTATCGAAGAGAAAATTGGTTTTATCCATTTTTAGGTTCAAATCAAGCTTTTTTACAAAAAATGGATGGTTTCTCTCTCTAGAATTGAACTTTCTCTTTCTAGAAGTTGAGAGCATTTTTTCAAAAAAAAAGAAATCATGTTTATATGTCTATCTAATTTCTATCTATAATCTTATCTATCTATCTGTCTATCTATCTATGTATTTGTCTATCTATTTATCTATCTATTTGTCTGTCTATCTGTCTATCTATCTATCTATTATCTATCTGTCTATGTGATTATCTATATATTTATTTATCTGTGTATCTATCTTTTATATATCTGTATATCTATCTATCTGTCTGTCTGTCTATTTGTCTATCTGTCACTCTATCAATCTGTATATCTATCTTTCTTTCTTTCTATGTGTATATATATATATATATATCTGTCTGTCTGTCTATCTATCTATATTATGTCTATCTCTCTAATTACCTATCTTTCTATATGTTTATCTATTTATTTGTGTATCTATCTATCTAGCTATCTATTTATCTATCTATCTGTTGATCTACCTATATGTCTCTAAGTCTATATTTCTATAAGTCTATATGTCAATCTGTGTATCTATCTGTGAGTCTATCAATCTATCTAAATATCTATTTTTTATCTATATGTCTATCTGCCTATTTGTCTATCGATCTATCTAAGTATCAATCTATCTAACTGTCTCTCTGTCTATCTTTATGTTTATGTGTCTTTCGATCTCTCTTTATGATTGTTTACATGTCTATCTTTTTGTCTATCTATCTTTACATCTATTTATCTATCTATTTGTCTTTATGTCTATTTCTCTATGTATCTATCTATCTATATGTATATATGGTTATCTTTCTTTCTTTCTATATATTTGTTAATTTGTCTATTTGTCTATTTGTTATCTATCTATCTATAGATATATCTATTTGTCTATATGTCAATATGTCTATCTGTCTACCTATCTATCATTCTATCTATTTATCTATATATCTAATTATCTATCTATCTGTCTATCTACCTATCTATCTATTTGTATGTCTATATTTCTATATAACTGTCTATATTTATATTTATCTATCTATATTTCTATCTTTCTATCTATTTTTATATCTATCTTTCTGTCTATTTAACTAAATTTTTATCTATAGATCTATCTATTTGTCTATCTGTCTATCTATTTGTCTATTTAACTATATTTCTATCTATAGATCTATCTATTTGTCTATCTATCTATATATCTATCTGTATATATATATATATATAGGTTTATCTCTTTATCTATCTAATTGTATATCTGACAATCTACCTATCTGTTTATCTATTTATCTATCTATTTGTCTATTTGTCTATCTATCTATCTATATATCGATTAATCTATTTATCTATCAATCAATCTATCTGTCTTTCTGTCTATTTACTTGTCTATCTGTTTATTTGTCTATCTATCTATCTATCTATCTATCTACCTATCTTTCTATATGTCATCTGTCTATCTATTCATCTATCTATCTTTATATCTATCTATCTTTGTGTCTATACATCTATTTGTCTATATTTCTATCTATATATATGATCTATCTAACTAACTATCTTATCTGTCTATCTATTTATCTGTTTATATCTTTATTTATCTATTTGTCTATTTATCTATATATCTATCTATCAATAGATCTATCTATATGTCTGTCTATCTGTCTTTGTGTCAATATGTCTAACAGTGAATTTATCTATATATCTATCTATCTAGCAAGCTATCTATCTATCTAACTATATGCCTATCGATATATATATATATCTATCTATATTTGTCTATCTATCTATCTAACTGTCTAACTAACTAACTAACTATCTATCTATCTATCTATTTATTTATCTATATGTCTATCTGACTATATGTCTATCTATATATCTATCTTGTGTCTATCTTGCTATCTGTTTCTCTGTCTATCTATCAATTTGACAATTACTCTATATGTCTATCTTTGTATATGTTTATATTTATATCTATCTATCTGTCGATTTGTCTATCTATATATCTATCTATTTGTATATCTACACATTTGTCTCTCTATCAATTTGTCTATATATCTATCTTTCTATCTGCCTATCTCTCTATATGTCTAACTGTCTAAATGTCTATATGTCTATCTATCTATTTGTCTACCTATCTATCTGTCAATCTATCTATTTGTTTATTTGTCAATGTGTCTTTTTGTCTAAATGTCGATTTGTTTATCTATCAATCTATCTATTTATCTATCTATCTAGCTATCTGTCTGTCTATCTATCTATTCGTCTATCTATTTAACTATCTATCTATTTATCTATCTATTTATCTATCTGTATGTCTAATTTTCTAAATGGTGGTCTATCTGTCTATCTATCTATCTATCTATTTATCATTTAACCCTTTATCTAACTACTTGTCTATCTGACTCTCTATCTTTGTGACTATCTTTCTATCTATCTAATTGTGTATGTCTCTGTGCCAATCTATTTTAATGTCAATCTATTGGTGTCTATCCTCTATTTGGCTATCTATTTATCTATCTATGAATATATTTATTTATCTGTCTATCTCTCTATCTTTTTTTGTTCTTCATTCTATCTCTTTGTTTATCTATCTGTCTAATTATCTATCTATCTTTCTATTAATCTATCGATCTATCTATCTATCTATTCATCTATGTGTCTATCTATCTATTTGTATATGTATATATATATATATATATATATATATATATATATATATATATATATATATATAACGATCAGTAACCTGTCTATTTGTCTATCTTTCTATCTGTCTATCTATCTATATATCTGATAACCTCTATATCTATCTATTAGTCTTCTATATATCTATCTATCTTTATATCTGTTTTATCTGTAGATATGTCTTCTATCTATTTGTCTATCTATCTATCTATTAGTTTATGTGTTTTTCTGTTTATTCGTCTATCTGTCAATGTGTCTATTAGTCTATATTTTTATATGTTTATCTATTAATCTATATATCTGTCTATCTGTCAATCTATCTATCTGACTATCTTTCTATATGTCTATCTATCTATCTATCTATCAATATATATATATATATATATATATATATATATATATATATCTCTCTCTCTCTCTCTCTTTCTATCTATTTGTATATCTGTTTATCTCTATATATGTCTATATGTCTAAATGTCTATATGTCTAAATGTCTACTGTCTAGTTGTCTATCTGTCTATGTAATTATCTACCTATCTATCTATCACTCTATAAGTCGATCTATCAATCAGTCTAACTATATATCTATCAATGTATCATTTGTCTATCTCTCTTTCTTTCTATCTATCTATCTATCTATCTATCTAATTCTTTATCTATCTATTTATTTATCTATCTATCTATCTGTGTATCTGCCTATCTGTCTATATGTTTATCTATCTATCTATCTATTTATCTTACTGTCTATTTGTCTACTTGTCTATATATATATATATATCTATCTATCTATCAATTTATCTATATGTCTATCTATTTCTTTGTCTCTCTCTCTCTCTCTATCTATATGTCTATCTATCTATATATATCTCTCTATTTTGCTATCTATCTATCTGTCTATCTATCTTTGTGTCTTCTATTTATTTATTTATCTATCTATCTATATATATTCTATATGGTATATCTGTCTATCTGTTTGTCTGACTATTTTTTTAAAGGTTATTTTTATTATTATAATCACCCTCTCTTTTAGCGGAGGAATACCATTTTTACAACTTACATTTACCCTTAACTCTTTTACACCCGTCCTAAGCCTTTTCTATAAATAAACTTTAAAAATAGAATTGATTAATAGTTAAAATTAGGCTTCTATCATAGGATTTTTCTTGGAGCTTAAACTCCTATTTTTCTACTAAGATTTCTGCCTTGGAGCCTTATTTAGATGGACTTTATGCTTGGGTTTCGTTTCATCCTTTTCTCCCGCCTTTGAGAGTTAGTTTCCTCTAGCTTTCATGGGCCGTTTGATTCAGCCTAAGCCAGTCCAGCCTTGCTCCATTCTTCATATCGACAAGGCTTCCACGCGATGTTTTTCCAAGACACGAACTGTAGTCCAAGTTGCCTTCAACTTGCTCTTGAAACTTTCTGCCTTATTTTCTAGCTTATACAGACATAGATTCCCAAATAGACATTACAACAACTTATAGACACAATACAGACCCCCTTAGGAACATTACAGATGCATACCCTACCAACAGCAATTTACAGACGCAGTACAGACTCCCAACAGTGATTTACAGACCCAACAGGTTTAACCATTACAGACTCATTTCCACCAACATGTCAATAATGTTTACAACTTTAACTCTGCCCTTTGCTTCACTTCCTCTTGAATACTAAGCTTTTATTCTGCTAGTAACTTAACTGCACAAAACAACAACAGCTCCCAACACCATATATAAACCATTAAACCGTATTACCTTTTGAACACCCCTCAGGTTCGAGGTGAACAACCTTCATCTGCAACTAAGTTGCTTTGTTTGGGCTTAATAAGATGCAAATTCTTACTCTCTTTAAATTATTTTCCATTTGCTAACATCCGCCTGAAATGTAAGTCAAAATAAAACAACAACTTGCATTTTAAATAATTACCAACATCTGTTGTTTTAAGACACCCCTCAGACCAGGGAGTCTTTTACCTGCCATTTGTCCTTTTTTTGGACCCTTAACAAATCACTTATTTCCAACCAAAAGCTTAGCACAGCACAATCCACCAGCTCTGACAAATCGAACCAATCACCTGGAGTTAAACCGAGCTGTACCTTTTGAAGTGCCCAATCACAAACCGAGGTGACATGGCTTGACTAGCTGACATGGCGTCTTGACCTTACACCATGTTATACTTGAATAGGAAATAAGCCACAGACCACACAAGTAGATACCCCCCATTCCAGCCTAGTATCATTTGTCTTTGTACACACCCCTTAGGACCCGGGTGGCCTTTTTCTTTATTAATGCCTTTTTCCATAAACTATCATCCTAATCTTTAATTTTTTGTATTCTAATGTATGGAAAACCTATTTTATCTAAATTTATTAAACCTTTAATCCTATCGGGTGTGTCTTCTACTATAAATTCTTGATTACCTTTTCTCAACCCCTCTGCTGCCAATTTATCTGCTACTGCATTCGCCTCCCTTAATATATGCAGTATTGAACCATTTAACTCAATTAATAGTTTTTTAATTATGTTGATTTCGTCCTCAATCTTCCACAACTTTATTTTACCTAGAACCAGGTCAACTAACAAACTTGAATCTACCTGAACTTGGATGTTTAAAAAATTATTTTCCTTACAAAGTAGCAAGCCTTTTATTAAGGCCATAGTTTCCGCCTGTAGGGCTGAAGAGGTCTCTCCAGACATTGTATATTCTTTCATAACCTTCACTTCCTCATTTCTTATTATGCCACCACCTCCTGCAGCTCCCATTTCTCTATTAAACTACCATCTGTATTGAGGGCTAATTCTCCTTGTAGAGGTTTTTTCCAACTAACTATTCTAACTTTTGGATGTGCCCTAATTTTTATAGAAAGACTCCAAGCTTTTTGCCTATCTTCATCTAAATTATGTTTCTAATTTTTGTAGGATACCAAGCTGATATGAAAGAACATTCTTTTTTAATTTCTCCCAAAATGTAAGTAAAATTCATTGGAATACCTTCAAACCTGCTTTTATTTCTGGCCTTCCATAGACACCAGATTATTATATGAGAAATAAAATTCTTTATCCATTTCAGAATTTTATTTTTTGTATGCATACTCTAATTCTTTAACCTATCCTTCAAATCTAACGCACATTTTTTAATGTCCGCCTCTATCTCTAACTTTCTCCAGAGTTTCATAGCTATTTTTCTTGTTGAAAACAAGTGATTAATACTTTCCGTTTCCTGAAAACAACATTCACATCTTGACGCTAATTTTATACCTTTTCTTTGTATATTATCATCTACTTGGATCACATTTGATAGAAGTTTCCACATGAAGATATTTATTTTTTGTGGTAATTCCTTTTTCTATGCTCTCCTAAATATTTCTTGCTCCGGTCTTTTTCCTATAACCAGCCATTTTGTGCTCTTTAGGGTGAATTTGCCCTGTGGGTTTATCTTCCATTTCCACCCACTTTCAATTAGAATTGAGTGTTTATCCATAATTCCCTGGTATTCTCTCATTTAGTTTCCATGTTTTAGAAGCCTTCCTCATATTTTTAAAAGCATTGTTACCTAAACCATACCTAGCCTTAATATATTCCGTCCAAAGGCTACCATTTTCCTTCAACTTCCACCAGTTCTTGCAGGCCTAGGCTTTAGCTATATCCTCTAGTTTAAAAAAACCTAGACCAGCCTCTTCCTTTGGGAAACATAAATCACCCCATTTTTTCCAATGTAGTTTATTTCTACCCTCTTTCCTACCCCATAAAAAATTTGACATTTCTTTTTCTAATTTATTAATTATGGATTTAGGAGGCTGCACCGACACAAAGATATGAGCTAGTGATCCTTGCAAAACATGTGTGATTAAAGTCATTCATCCTGCCATACTTAAGAGGTCTTCCTTCCAACTTGTTATTTTTATTCTGATTTTGTCCACTAAAAATTCTAGTTGTTCTCTCTTAATTTTTCCTTCTTGGATAGGACAACCCAAGTATAGCAATGCACCTTTATTTTGTGTAAATTCTGTTATATTTTTGACCTTTTGAGCACTATATTCTGAAGCTTTACCATCTAACATAAATTGACATTTATTGTTATTTAACCTCTGCCCTGTTTCTTCTTCCAATGTTTGCAACAGTCTCATCAAATTTTTCAACGAGCGACTACTAGCATTTATAAAAATGATGACATCGTCCGCATATGCTAAGCAACTCACATTAGGCATATTTCTAGGCTGTTTATATTTAAGAATATTAACTTTTTCCATTTCATCTTTTAAATTTACAATAAGTAATTCTAGGTAAATGTTAAACTGTGAGGGGGAAAAAGGATCCCCCTGCCTAAGCCCTCTAACTGGGTTAAATTCCTCTCAAACCTATCCATTGATCATAATTTTGACCCATGTACTAGAAACACATCCATAAATTAGATCAATCCAAAATTGTGAGAAACCCATTTTTCTCATGAGGAAGCATAAGATATTCCATTCAACTCTATCAAAAGATTTTGATAGATCCAATTTTAGGATTACATTATGACTTTTAACTTTCACCTCAATTTCTTTTATCATTTTCGATGTCATATTGATATTTTCCATCATTAATCTATTTTTTACAAAACATGTCTGTTCAACCGAAATAACAAAAGAAAGAATCTTACTAAACCTGTTTTGAAGTAATTTAGCTAAGATTTTATAGATAGAGTTACATAGGCTGATTGGCCTAAAATCTTCTCCTCTTTGTGGGCTTTCTTTCTTAGGAATTAGGACAATGAAAGATTTAGCCCATGCCTTTGTGATATCTACATTGTCAAATATCCATTCAATAGTTGTGACAAGATCTTTTTTAATTATCATCCAGGCTCGCTGAAAGAAACCATTATTCCACCCATCCGGGCCTGCCGCACTGTCCTTATTAGTGATAAAATTAGCCTCTTTTACTTCCTCCTCTCCAAGAAGTTCTCCTAAAACTTTATTATCCTCTTCTTTGACCTTTCTTTCTATTTTTTTTGCATTAGTGGAACTCCTCTGATGGTATTTAGCCCACATAAATGACTTTTATAATAACCTTCTAATTCTTTTTTGATATCTTCCTCCTTTTCTACCCAGTCCCCATTAGCTAGTTTTAAACCCTTTATTCTTTGCTTTGAATTTCTAACCTTAGCCATGGTATTTAAAAATTTAGTGTTTTTATCTCCTTCTTTTAGCCATTTGATTTTTGCTCTTTGTTTCCAAAAAAATTCTTCCATATGCAATTGAAGCCTAAGCTCCGCTTTCGCTTTGCTAACTTTAATCCTCTGGTCGTCATTAGGTCTCTCTTCATACTCCAGTTCCAATGTGACCACTTTCTTCTCTGCTTGAATTTTTTGATAGATATTTTCAAAAACCTCTTTATTCCATTTTACCAATTCTATCCGCAATTTTCGCAACTTTGAAACCAGTATTTGAACTGGATTACCTTCAAAATGCCTTTCCCATGTTTGTTTTAGAATAATATCGAAATACTTATGCATACCCCATATGTTTTGAAATTTAAAACTACTTTGCTTTTCTGAACTCTTTTGAAGAGTCAGTAACAGTGTGCTATGATCTGAGCAGGTTCTACTTAGATGTTTGACCTTTATTCCACCAAATTCTTCGATCCAATTTGGATTAATTAAAACCATGTCCAACATGGACCAGATAACCCCCCTTCTTTTCCAATTATTACACCAGGTAAACTTGGACCCCAAAAAATCTGCCTCCATCAGATTGGCATTAGCTATGGCCTCATTGAATTGAGCCATTGCCAGCGAATCTGGTGGTCTACCTCCTTTTTTTTTCTTTCAAGTTCCTAATAACATTAAAGTCTCTGCCAATAACCCACGAGACCTTCAATGTAGCTAATTTATTCATTTCCTACCATAGTGAGTTCCTTTCTGCCTTTGAATTACTAGTATATACTACTAAAAAGATTAAATCTATTCGGAGTCCTAACTCAAAACTGACAATCTCCCAGGTTTCTGAGAATATTTCAATATCAATTTAATCGTTCCACAAAACCCATAGCTTACTGTTAGCATTTGAGAAGGCTTTGTCAAAACAAATTTTCATTCTATATTTATCCAGACAATCTATTTTAACCATCGGTTCCCCTAGGAGGAGTATTTTAATTTTATGAATCTTAATTAGTTTTTTAATCCCATTTATTGTAGGGGTGTTAGCCACCCCTCTTAAGTTCCAGAGTAAACAACTGAACATCTCTATATGAGTTTAGACTGTGCTCTAGTGGTGCATTTAGACTCATGTTTTACATTAACATTTTTATTCCTGTATCTTGAACACTTACTTGAGCTTGGTGGAGCATGGTTTACATGAACATCTATAAGAAGTAAGAGGCATATTTTTTCTAAACTTTTTCCTAGTTTTTTAATTTCCTCCATTGCTTTTTCTCTGTTTTGAGGGGCTTCCATTTTCATTTTGAGCTTCATGTCCGTTGCATCATCCTGCGATAAATGAGTATACAACATATATGTATCCTTATTCGAAGACATCAGGGGCCAGCTTATTGCCTTCGAATCATCCTCCGAAAGGAGGTCATCCTCTTACCAATCATGTGTCTCTATGGTTGAGATTAAATCTCTTCTCTTTCTCTTAACCCTTTTACCCCCTCTAGTTCCTCTCCCCCTACCCTTCCCCATACTTTCTAATGTTACATTTTCTACTAACCATTTTTTAATTTCTTCCCTCTTACTTATTCCTAAAATCTCATCATTTTTCTTACCTATTTATCTCATTCCTTCTATTCTTTCTTTATTAGCCTCCGCTTCACTCTTCTCTACCATCCTTTCCCACTCTCTACTAACCACTTTACCTTTCCCACTTTCTATCTTCCCTATATCCCATCCTAGCTCTACATCCTCCTCCTCTCTATATCTCTTCCCAATTTCTACCCTCTCTCCCCTCTCCTCCACCCATCCTCCCTCTTCTTATCTAGTCCCTTTCTTAACCCATTTCCTGCCATTCCTTCGCCTCTCCACCTCGACACCCTCTCTTTTTCCCTTCTCCTTTAACAAACAATTTTCCTCCCCATGCCCCTGCCTGCAACAAATAAGGTAGTAGGTTGGCTTGGATTCTAGAATGGCCTCCTGCTAGAATCCATTATCCTAGCCACTATCATCCATATTTTCTTAGGTGAGGGGAACCGAAGGTCCACTTCAATACACAACATAGCCATACTCGGCCTAGTCATGTAGGCCGTGGCTTCATCAGTAAGCCATGGCTTGCCCAAGCATAGAGCAATGGAGTGTAGTGCATGTTTATTAAAGAAGTGCAGAGAAAGTTTCGGAAGAGTGTGCCATACCAGAGCTTGTGGTGGTTCCACCAAGGGGGAGAATTCCAGTGACCATTCGAACAAGCACATAGGGAAACCCAAAACATTCCATTACCCACTAATCTAGTGATGAATGAAGTCGTCTTCTTCTTTAAACTGGAAGAAGACATGCCTAGCATCATAAAAAACTATCTTCACACTTTCGCGTAGTTTCAAAGTAGCTAGAAAGTCATAGATTTCATTGTAGGAAGGTCGACCATGAGAGAACTTTCCGATAAGCATTAGAGTGAATGGGGCAGCAAGTTCAGTAAGCTCCTTCCTCGAAAAAATGATAGAGGGTGCACCTTCCTTTGCATCAAAATCCAGAAAGAAGAGCCCAGGCTCTTTGAACAATGATGCAAATGATTTTTTTGATGGAGATAGTTTCAGAGATCTCCATTTTTGAGTTCAAATTGAGCAAGAATCACACAAGAATGCCGGTTTCTCTCTCTAAAATCATGTTTTCTAAGTTTGTCTGACTATTTGTTTATTGGTTTATCTTTTTATTTTTCTACTTGTCTATCTATCTAACTCTCTATCTATCTATCTATTTGTATATTTGTTTATCTGTATATATATATCTCTCTCTCTCTAAATGTCTATCAATTTTTGTGTCTATCATTTATCATAATATTTATCTATCTGTCTATCTAACTATCTGTGTGTCTGTATCTTTGTTTGTCTTTTGTGTATATACTTGTCTATATGTGTGTCTGTTTGTATGTCTATATATTTGTTTGTCCATGTGTCTGTGTTTATGTGTCTATTTGTATGTGTGTATGTGTGTCTGTGTGTCTATGTGTCTGTCTGTCTGTGTGTATGTCTGTCAATCTATCTATTTACTTATCTATTTTTTATCTATATATCTATCTATCTATCGATCGATCGATCAACTATCTATCTACATATTTATTTATCTATTTATCAGTCATAGATATTTGGCTATCTCTTTATTTATCTATCTGTCAATCTATCTATATGGCTATCAGGCTATCTAGAAATCTATTTATTTATATATGTGACTATCTATAAATCTATCTATATGTCTATCTATCTATATTACTATATATCTATCTATCTATATATATATCTGGGTACCTGTCAATCTATTTATCAGTCATTCTGTCTATCAGTCTATATTTCTATGAATCTAGCTATCTATTTGTCTATCTAACTAACTATCTATCTTTTTATTTTTCTATCTATCTATCTATCTATCTATCATTCTATCTATATGTCAATTTTCCAATCTATATGTATATCATCTATCTATCTATCTGTCTGTCTATCTATCTATCTGTCTTTCTATCTATCTATCTATCTCATTGTCTATCTGTTTATTTGTCTATCTATCTATCTATCTATCTATCTGTAAATCTGCCAATCAGTCTATCTGTATACCTTTCAATATGTCAATATGGTCTATCTGTCTATCTATTTTTAAGTTAATATCTTATGTATCTACTTGTATAATTGTCAATCTATCAATTTAGCTATCTATCTATCACTCTATTTATATATCTATCTACCTATATGGATATTTGTCTAACTGTATATTTATTAATATCTCGAAATGTCTATCTCTTTATGTATATCCTTTATCTACCTACAAATCTATATATTTATCGATCTATTTATCTATCTGCATGTCTATTTATCTTTCTATCAATCTCCAAATATTTCTTTCTATCTATATATCTATCTATATATCTATCTATATACCTATCTATCTGTCTATCTATATATCGATCTACCAACTGGCTATATAGCTATTTATCTATCTATCTATCTATTTTTCTATCTATTTATCTACCTATCTGACTTTATGGCTATATATTTATTTATCTAAATATTTATCTATCTATCTTTATAACTATAAATCTATTTATCAATCTATCTAATTTACTATCTATCTATCTTTTTGTCTATTTTTCTATATATGTATCTGTCTATTTATTTATCTATTTATGTGTCTATATATCTATCTATCTGTTTATAGGTCTATCTGACTATCTATCTGTCTATCTATCTATCTGTCTATCTATCTTTCTCTCTATTTGTCTATCTGTCTATATGTCATTCTATCTGTCTAACTATCTATCTATTTGTCTATCTATATATCTACCAATATTTCTACCTATCTATAAGTATATATGTCTACATGTCTTTCTATCATTCTAAAAATATGTCTATTTGTCTATATGTCTATCTCTCTTCTTTGTATCTGTCTATCAGTTTATTTTTTTATCTGTGTATCTTTTTATATATCTATCTATCTATTTATCTATTTTATGTCTATCTATATATCTGTCTATCTATTTATCAATCGAATTGTCTATCAGTCTATCTGTCATCTATCTTTTGTCCATCTTTCAATTTTTCTATCTTTATATTTATCTCTCTATTTATCTATCTATCTACTTGTCTATCTGTCTATTGATATATTTGTCTACCTATCTATCTTTCTACCTTTCTATATATCTTTCAATCTATCTATATGTCTATCGATCTTTCTATCTATATATTATTTGTCTATCTGTCTATTTATCTATCTGTCTATCTATATATCTTTCTATCTATCTATTTTTCTTTCTGTCTATCTGACTATATGTCTATCTATTTATTGATTTAACTACTTTTTATCTACTGTCTATCTGTATATCAACCAATCTATCTATCTATTTAACTTTTTTTGTCTATATGTATATCTATCTGTCTATCTGTCTATCTATCTTTTTGTCTATCTGTGTATATATATATATATATATATATGTCTGTCTATCATTCTATCTATCTATCTTAATGTCTATTTGTCTATCTATGTATATGTCTTTCTTTCTATTTATGTGTCTATTTATCTATTTATATATTTGTCTATCTATCTACCTATTTGTTTATCGGTTTATCTCTTTATCTATCTACTCATCTATCTATCTATCTATTTGTCTATTTATCTTCTATCTATATCTGTAAATGTATATCAGTCTATTTCTATCCACTATCTACCTATCTACCTACCTACATACCTATCTGTCTATATGTATATTTTTCTGTCTGTCTATCTATCAATCAATTAATAAATCAATCTATCTATCTCACTATCTATTTATCTATCGATCGATCGATCTATCTATCTATCTATCTATGTATCTATTTGTCTTTCTGTGTGTCTGTCTATATGTTATCTATCTATCTATATATATATGTCTATCTGTCTATCTAACAATCTTTCTATAAATATATATCTATATATTTGTCTATCTATCTATGTATCTATCTATAAATCATTCTAACTATCTATCTATAAATCTGTCTATCTATCAATTTAATTTTCTATCTATCTATCTATCAATCTATCTATCTATCAATATGTCTATATGTCTATATGTCTATCTATTTATCTGTCTAACTAACTAACAAACTATTTATCTATCTATCAGTCTATTTGTATATTTATCTATCTATCTATCTATCTACTAGTCTATCTTTCTATTTGTTATTTACCTTTCTGTCTATCTATCTATCTACCTATCTATGTTTCAAGCTATCTGTTTATTTGATAATCAGTATATATGTTTATTTGTTTATTTATTTATCTATCTATCTATCTATCTATGTGTTTATCTGTCTATCAGTCTATCTATCTATCTATCTGTCTGTATGTCTGTCTATCTGTCTATTTGTTTATTTATCTATCTACTTATCTCGCTATCTATCTATCAGTCTATATGTCTCTATGTCCATCTATAAATTTGACTATATGTCTATCTATTTATCTATCTATATATCTATCTATTTGTCTATCAATCAATATTTCAATTTATTTAACTATCTATATGCCTATCTCCCTATCTGTCTATCATTAAATATGTCTATCTTTCTATCTATCTATATGTCTGTCTATTTGTTATCTATTTATCTATCTATCTGTCTAGCTAACTATAAGTTTATCATTCTATTTTTTATCTTTATATCTAAATATTTATCACTCTATATTTCTTTCTATCTTTCAACTTGTTTATCTTTCTATCTGTGTATCTGTCTATTTGCATATATATATATATATATATATATATATATATATATATATATATATATATGTATGTATGTATGTATATCTATCTATCTATCTATATGTCTATATGTCTGTCTATTTATCTATTTATTTGTCTTTTCTGTCAATATGTCTATTTACCTATCTATCTATCATTCTATATGTCTATATGTCTAACTATCAATTTGTCAATCTATCTATCTGTATATATATCTATCTATCTATCATTCAATCGACCTATCTATGTGTCTATCTATCTATATGTCTATCTGTCTATTTGTGTATTTATCTATATATCTCTATATCTATCTATCTATATATCTATCTATCTGTCTGTCTGTCTATCTTTCTATCTGTCAATCTTTCTATCTTATAATTTTACTATCTGTCTATCTCTCAATCTGTACATCTATATTCTATCTATCTATTTATCTATTTATCTTTTAATCTATTTATCTATATATCTGTCTGTCTGTCTATATGTCTATTTTTCTATATGTCAATCATTCAATCTTTCATCTATCTTAAGTTTATCAGTCAAACTATCTATCTATCTATATGTCTATATGTATATATGTCTGTTTGTCTATCTATTTATCTATCTTTTATTTATTAGTCTTCTATCTATCCATCTGTTTATCTATCTATCTATCTTTCTGTCTATTTGTCTATTTCTCTATTTGTCTATCTATGTATCTATCTATCTATCCATATATCTGTTTATATGTTTATCTGTATATCTATCTATCTGTATATTTTCTATCTGTCTATCTATCTATCTGTTTATTTGTCTATCTATAAATCAATTCTATCTTTCTACTATCTATCTGTCTATTTGTCTATCTATCTATCTATTTATCTATCAATTTGTTTATTTGTCTATCTGTCTATCTATCTATCTATCTATATGTCTGTCTATCTGTCTATTAGTCTATTTATCTATCTATATGTATAACTATCTATTTGTCTATATATATATATATATCTGTCTAACATACTATCTTACCATCTATTTAATTGTCTTTATCTCAAATTATTTATATTTTTATCTATTTATCTATCTATCTATCCATCTTTCATTCTTTCTATCCATATATTAGTCTAACTGTGTATCTATATATCTATTTGTCTATTTGTCTATCTGTCTATCTGTATATCAATATATCATTCTCTCTATCTATATATATGTCTGTGTATCTATTTATCTATATATCTATATATATCTATATATCTATCTATCTATCTATCTATTTGTTTATCTATTTTTTATCTATCTATTTATATGTCTATATGTCGATCTGTCTATTTGCATATCTATCTATCTCTCATTGTCCATTTTTCAATCTGTATATTTATCTATCTCTTTAAATGCCTATCTATCTATTTGTATATCTATCTATATTTCTATATATTTATTTGTCTATCTGTTTATCTATCTATATATCTATCTATCTATATATCTATTTATCTGTCTATCAATCAATCTATTTGACTATTTGTCTATCTGTTTATCTGCCTATATATCTATCTATGTCTAATTATCTGTCTATATATTTATATATTTATATCTGTCTATCTGTATATCTAACAATCTTTCTATTTATCTATATATCTATCTATCTATCTGTCTGTCTGTCTATCTATCTATCTATCATTATGTCAATCAGTTTATTTATCTTTCTATATTTCTTTTTGACTATCTATTTATTAGACTATCTATCTATTTTTATATCTATCTATCTATCTGTCTATGTGTAAATCTATCTGTCTATCTATCGGCCTATTGATCTATCTATGTATCTATCTATCTGTCTATCTATATGTCTATCTGTTAATTTGTTTATTTGTTTATATTCCTATTTTTCTATCTACCTATTTATCTATTTGTGTATTTAACTATCTATTTTTATATCTATGCATCTATCTTTTTGTCTATCTATCTATCTGTCTAAATATCTTTCTGCCAATCTTCCTATCTCACTATAAGTTTATAAGTCTATATGTCTATCAGTCAATCTATCAATTTGTCTATCTATCTATATATCTATCTATTTGTCTTTTGTTTATCTATATATATGTCTACATATCTATCTTTCTATTATCTAGTTGTCTAACTATCAATCTGTCAATCTGTCTATATCTTTATTTATCTATCTATTGGTCTTCCTATCTATCTATTTAGCTATTTGTTAATATGTCTATCTATCTAACAGTATATCTTTCTATCTGTCTACTTGTATATCTATCTATCTATCTATCTATCTATTTGTCTATCTGTAAATATGTCTATCTATCTATCTATCATATCTCAATCTATATGTCTATTTGTCTATCTATCTATATATTTATCTGTATATATCTCAATCTGTCTATCTATTTATCTATCATTATCTCAATCTATATGTCTATTTCTCTATCTATCTATCTATCTATCTGTCTTTATGTCAGTCTCTCTATATGTATATGTGTTTATCTGTTAATTTATCTATCTATCTATATGTTTATCAGTATATCTGTCTATATTTCTATCTATCTTTTTGACAATTTATCTATAAGTCTATATATCTATCTATCCATCTATCGATCTATCATTCTATTTGTTTATCTATCTATCTATTTATCACTCTATCTTTCTATCTATAAATATATCTATATGTCTATCACTCTATCTATGTATATGTTTATTTGTATATTTGTATAACTATCTAGCTATCTATCTATCTTTATATGTATCTTTATATCTATCAATCTATCTTTCTATCTGTCTATATATCTAACTATATATATATATATATATATATTTATTTATTTATTTATTTATTTCTTTCTTTATTTCTTTAAAACTATTGGTCTATGTGTTTATTTACATTTATGTCTACTTGTCTATCATATATATATCTATCTGTCAATTTGTGTATCTATCTATCTATCTATATGTCTATCTTTCTATTTTTCTATCTATCTAACAATCTATATATTTGTCTATCTATTTATCTATCTATCATATTATCATTCTATCAGTCTATCTGTCTATCTATATATATGTTTATCTATCTATTTATCTATCTATCTATGTGTATATCTATCTATTTGTCTATCTGTCTATCAATATATCTGTCTATCAGTAAATCTGTCTATCTGTCTATGTGCCTATTTGACTATGTTGCAATCTACTTATCTGTCTATCTATCTATCTATCTTTCTATTTATCTATCTGTTTATTTTTCTATCTATGTACTTATCTATGTATCTATCTATCTATCTGTCTATATCTCAATTTGTCTATCAATCTATCTGTCTATCCATCTAACTACCTATTTATCTATTTGTCTATCTATAAATTTGTCTATATGTGTATCTATCTATCTATGTATACATCAAAATATTTTCTAAATAATTTTCTATCTACCTATAAATCTATCTGTGTATCTATCTATTTAACTATCTATGTGTTTATCTATCTATCTATCTAACTATACATCTATCTATCTATTTATTTGTCTATCTATCTATTTATTTATTTATTTATTTATCTATCTATCTATATATTTGTCTATCTATATAACTATTTATTTGTCTATCTATCTATCTATATATGTATATATCTGTCTATTTATTTATCTATCTAATATTTGTCTATTTGTTTATTTCTCCTTCTATTTATTTTTATTTATGTCTATATATATATATTTTTATCTATCTATATGTATATCTATCTATTTATCTTTCTTTAAATTTGTAAATCTTTCTAACTGTCTATCTATAAATCTATCTATATGTTTATCTATTTATCTGAGTATATGTATATATGTCTATCTGTTTAACTATCTATCAATCTATTTATCTTTCTGTCTATCTACCTATATGACAATCTTTATTTCAATATATATATATATATATATTTATCTATCTATCTATCTACCTGTGTATCTACCTGCCTATCTATGTATAAATCTATCTATTTGTATTTCTTTCTATATATATATATATATATCTGTCTATCTTTCTATATATATATATATCTATATGTCTATCTATTTAACTATCTATTTGTCTGTCTCCTTGTCTATCTAATCTATCTATCTGTATATATGTAAAATTGTATATCTATCTATCTATATATCTATCTGTCTCTCTATCTATCTATCAATTTCTATATTTATATATCTATCTATTTGTCTATCTATCTATCTGTCTATCTGTCTATCTATCTATCTATTTATTTATCTATCTATCTTTCTAACTATTTGACTATCTGACTATTAGTTTATGTCTCTCTATCTATCTGTTTATCTATCTATATATTTATCTGACTATCTAAATATTTGTATATCTTTCTATCTATGTATCTATCTATCTATCTATCTGTCTATCTATCTAACTATCTGTCTATCTATCTATTTGTCTATTTGTTTATCTATCTATCAATTTGTTGATATTTCTATTTGTGTATATATCTAATTGTTAATCTATTTATCTATCTATCTATTAATTAGTCTATCTCGCTATCTATTAATATACATATCTATATATCTGTAAATCTTTCCATCTATTTGTCTATCTATTTATCTATCTAATTATCTATCTACCTATCTACATATCTACATATCTACTTATCTATCTATGTATCTAATTATCTAACTAAATAAATTTCTATCTAACTATCTATCTATCGAAAATCTATCTAATGTCTAAGTGTCTATCTATCTATCTGTCTGTCTATCTGTCTGTCTATCTATTGATTGATCAATCAATCATTCTATCTATCTATATGTCTATCTATCTGTCCATCAATCAATCAATCAATCAATCTATCTATCTATCTGTCTATCTGTCTATCTGTCTATCTGGCTTTTTATCTATCTGTCTATCTAAATATTTGTGTTCTATATATCTATCTATCTGTCTATTAGTCTATATGTCTATTTATCTATATGTCTTTATATCAATCTGTCTATTAGTCTATATGTATGTCTATCAATATATCTATCTATCTATTATACTATCAATCTAGATATATATCTATCTATTGACTATCTATCTATTTATATGTCAATTTGTCTATGTGTCTATTAGTCCATATATATATTTTCTATCTAACTATCTCTTTATCCATCTATTTGTCTATATGTCTTTCTCTCGATCCATCTATCTATCTGTCTATTTGTCTATTTGTCTATCTGTCTATCTATATTTCTATTTCTATATGTCTATTTCTCAATCTATCTAACTAGTTATCTATATATCTATCCATTTTTCTATCTTTCAATCGATCAATCTATCAACCTATCTATCTGTCAATTTGTCTAACTATCTATTTATCTATCTGTCTATCTATCTATTAATTTGTCTATCTATCTAAATATCTATCTATATATCTGACTTACTATCTATTTGTCTATTTTTCTATCTGTGTATCTATATATCTGTCTATATGTTTATCTATATATTTGTCTATCTGTTTATATCTCTAACTGTCTACATGTCTATCTCTCAATCTTACTATCTAACTATCTGTTTATTTGGCTATCTATCTATCCGTGTATATGCCTATCTATCTATTTGTATATATGTCTATCTATCTACATGTCTATCTATTTATCTGTCTATCTATCTATCTATCTATCTATCTATATATATGCCTATTTATAAACCTGTCAATCTATTTATTTGTCTATCTTTCTATCTGCCTATGTTTCAATCTGTTTGTCTCTCTATCTATCTATAAGTGTGTCTATTTGTCTATCTATTTTCTATCTATCTGTCTCTCTGTATATATGTCTATATGTCTATCTATCCTTCTGTCTATCTATCTATATGTCTATCTGTCTATCTTCCTATTTGTCTAGCTATCTGTCTCTCTATCTGAATATCTATCTATCTATTTATATGTTTATCTATGTATCTACTTATATACCTATCTTCCTATCTAACCATATACCTATCTTACTATCTACATATCTATATTTCTATATTTCTATCTATTTATCTATCTATTTATCTACTTGTCAATCTGTCAATTTTTTATCTATCTATCTATCTGTCTGTCTGTCTGTCTGTCTATCTGTCTACATATCTAATTATCTATATGTCTATCTGTCTATTTGTCTATTTGTCTATCTATATATCGGTCTATCTATAAATGTGTCTATCTATTTGCCTATCTATCTATGTATCTTTGTATCTTTCTATTTGACTATCTTTCAATCAATATATATGTCTAACTATCTATCTATATATCTATTTATCTAACTATCTAAAAGACTCTATGTATATGTGTCTATCTTTCTATTTGTCTATCTGTCTATCACTCTATCTGTCGATAAGTCAATCTTTATATGTCTATCTATCTATCCATCTATTTGTCTATCTGTCTTTCTATCTAATTGTCAATCTGTCAATATGTCTATATATCTAACTATATATCTGTCTTTAATCTCTCTGTCTACTTGTCTATTTGTTTGCCTATTGGTCTATCTATATATCTATCTCTATGTCTATATGACAATTTATCTAACTATGTATCTGTATATCTATCTATCTATCTCTATATCTATATGTCTATCTATTTATCTTTATCTTTGTCTATAATTCTTTCTGTCTATTTATCAATATGTCTATCTGTTTATGTATCTATCTCTCTATCTATCTCTATATATCTATCTATCTATAATGTATATGTCTATATGTCTAACTCTCTATCTATCTATCTATCTATCTAACTATCTATATATCTATTTATACATCTATCAATCTATTAATCAATAATTCAAACAATAAATCAATAAATCAATCTATCTATATATATATATAATTATCTATGTTCTACGTATATATCTATCTTTCTATATATTTATCTAGCTATATAACTAATTATATATCTTTTAATCTATCTATCCATCTTTCTATCAATCAATTAATCATTCAAACAATAAATAAATAAATCAACCTATCTATTTATCTATCTATCTTTATTTCTAAATATCTATCTATCTATAAATCTTTCTAAATACCTATCTAGCTAGGTGGCTATGAATCTGTTTATCTATCTATCTGTTTGTTTGTCTGACAAACTATCTGTCAGTATATATATCTATTTATCACTCTGTTTATTTGTCTATATATCTATCTGTTTAACTATCTATCTATCTGTCTCTTTCTTTATCTGTCTATCTGTTTATCTATCTATCTGTCTATATGTCTATATTTCTATCTATCTATCTATCTAACTATCAATTTATCTGTCTATCAATAAATCTATATATATATATATTTCTATCTATCCATCTATCCATTTATCTTTCTATTTGTCTACCTATCTATCTTTATATATATCTATCTATTAATTTGCATATCTACCTATCTGCCTATTTATCTATTATATCATCTGTCTATCTTTTTATCTATAATCTATATATATATATGTCTATTTAACAATCTATGTATATATCTTTAAGTCTATTTGTCTAACTAACAATCTAACTATATATATATATATATATATATCATTCTATCTATCTAT
>JAREIK010001837.1:100640-111769 GCA_029783825.1 Sapria himalayana | reverse complement strand
AAAGATATTCAAATATATAAAAAGATAGACAGATAGTTTGATAGACAGATAGATAGATAGATAGACCGATAAATAGATAAATTGATCGACTATAGATAGATAGTTAGAGAGAAAGATAGATGAACAGATAGACAAAAGAAGCAGACATTAAACTAAAGATAGACAGACATATAGATAAATAGATAAATAGAAAGATAAATAGGGAGATAGACAGATAGATAGACATTTAGATAGACAGATAGTTTAACAGAAACTAGATAGATTCATTGATAGATAGACAGATAGACAAATAGATAGACAGACATATATAGAGACATATATACAAACTTATAGATAAACATATAGAAAATAGATATATTGATATTAAATAGACAAATTGACATATAGATAAACAAATAGTTAGATATACAAATAAAAAGACAAATAGATAGTCAGATAGACAAACATAGATATATGGGTCGATAAACATATAGTTAGATAGATAGATAGATAGATAGAAAAATAGATAGGCTGATAGATAGTTTGACAAATAGACAGACAGATAGAAAGATAGATAAATAGACATACAAACTGATTGATAGACATTCAAATAGATAGAAAGATAGATAAATAGACAAACAACTATTGTAGACATTCAAATAGATAGAACAAATTGATTACTTAATTAGTAATAGATAGACAAATAATTATAATAGCTATACATAAATCGTAAGAGTAATAGATAGAATTTATAGATAGATTGCCGACATATTGAGAAACAGTTTGATATATAGTTTGATATATTGAATGATGGATCGATAAAAAGATCGATATATAGATATATAACACAGATTGATAGATAGATTGATAAAAAAATCAATGGATAGATTGATAGAAAGATTGATAAATAATTGAAAAGACAGATTGATAGATAGATTCATAGAGAGATTCATAAATTTGATTGATAGATTGATTGATAGATAAATTGAAAGACAAATAGATAGATAGATTGATAGACAAATATATAGATTAATAAATAGATAGATAAATAAAATATAGATAGATATATAAATAAACATCTAGATAAATAGATAGATAAATAAATAATATATAGATAGATAGATAGACAGATACATAGACATATAGTTTTATAAATTATTAGAAAATAGATTAATAAATAGAGAGATAGATGGACAGATAGATAAACAAATAAATAGATAGAAAGATAGATAGAAAGCTAGATAAATATATAGACAAATAAATGAACATATTGATAGATTTATACATAGAGAGAGAGAGACAAATAGATAAATAGACAGATAGTGAGATATGCACACACACAAACATGGACAGATAGACATAGAGATAGATAGAAAGATAGACTTATATATAGATAGAAAGATAGACTGAAAGATTGTTAGACAGAAAGATTTATATATAGATAAACAAATAGATAGACAGATACTCTAATAGAGAGATTGATAGTCATATTGATAGACAGATTGAAAGAGACATAAATAGACATATAGATAGAATGTTTGATAGAAATATACATAGATAGATAGATATAAAGATATATAGATAGAATATTAGATAGATAGTCATATAGATAGACATAAAGATATATAAATAGATAAACTGATAGTTTGATATATTGATTGTCCAAAATATAAACATATAGATATATTGATACATAAATAGACAAATTATTAGATAGGTAGATAGATGAATAGATAGACATGTATTTGATAGATATATATATATAGATAAATAAATAGATAGACAAAAATAGATAGACAGATAGATTGACAAATAATTAAAAAAATAGATAGGCATGTAGATATATAAAAAGATACATATAAAGATAGACTTATATATAGATAGATAGATATTCAAATAGATAAGACAGATAGATTGGCATATAGATTGACATATAGATTGATAAATAGATAGACATATAGAAAAATAGATAGATAGATATAATGATAGATAGACAGTTAGAAAGTTAATTATATAAATAGATAGATAGATAGACTGATAGATAGACATTTAGAAAGTTAATTATATAGATAGATAGGCACATAAATATATAGACATATAAATAAATAGATATACAAATAGATAGATAGATAGACATATAGATAGATTGATAGAAATTTAGATAGACAAATATATAGACATAAAGATATATAGATAGAGAGATAGTTAGACAAAATGATAGATAGATTGATAGATAGATAGGCAGACAGATAGACAGACAGACAGATAGATAGATAGATAGATAAACAATTAAATAGATATAAGACATATTGATAGATAGACATATAGATATATATATATATATATATATATATATATATATATAGAAAGATAGATAAATAAATATATAGATTGATTGATAGACAAATTTATATACAATTAATAATAAGAGATTGATAAATAGATTAAAGATAGATTGATAGATAGTTTAAAAGTAAGATAGATAGATAGATTAATATAAATATATATAGAAAGGTAGAGAGATTGATAGATAGATAGATAGACATACAAATTATTAGATAGATAGATAGATTGATAGGCAGATGGATAGATAGGTAGATAGATAAATAGATAGATATATATAGATAGAAAGATAGATAGATAGATAGATTGATTGATTGATAGATATATAAATCCACAAAATGATAGATAGATATAGATAGATAGATAGATAGAGAGGTAGATAGAAAGATGGATAGATATACTTATAGTTAGATTGATAGAGAGTTTGATAGATAGATAGATAGATAAAGACATAGATATATGGATAGATAGATAGTCAAATAGATAGATAGATAGGCAGATAGATAGTCAAATAGATAGACAAATAGATAGATAAATATATATTCAGAAAGATAGATCGATTGATAATTATATTGATTGATTGATTGATTGACAAAAAAATAGAAAGATAGATATACATATAAGTAGATTGATTGATTGATAGACAAATGGATAGATAGATCAATAGATAGATAGATAGTTAGACTGATAGATATACAAATAAATAGACATATTTATTGATTGATCGATAGATTGATATTAAGAATGATAGATAAACTAATAGATAGACAGATAGAAAGCGAGATCGATAGATATATAGTTACATAGATATCCAAAATATTAAACAGATAGATATATAGATATATAATCATGTTGATATTTCAGATAGATATAAAGATAGTTAGACATATAGATATACACATTGATAACTACAAAAAAAATATCTATTTAGCTAAGGAAATTTAACTAGGCATAAATTTCCTAGATAATTAGCTAGGTATTAGCTAAGGTATAACAATGGATTTTTGATTTTACAATAAATTAAAATTTTGTGATGGATTAGTTATGGATTAGTGATGGAAATGTTCGAATTAAAATCTTCCATCGCTAAAATTATCGTAGATATTCGCACAAAGAAAAGATGGAAATTTAGCGATGAAATTAGAGATAGAATATCCCTAGCTAATTAGAAGGAGACAAAACCCATCACTAAATAATTAACTAAATTTATTTTTTTATGATTTTATATATAATTGAAAGTGATTATTCCTTAAATATTTATTATCTCAAAATATATGCATTTAGTTAGGGATTTTTCACTATCTATTTGGGTTATTGATAATTTCCATCGCTAATCTTTGATGATTTAATTTTTTTTAGTATTATTTATTTTAATATTTTATCTAATTTTCTATATTAAAGGTATTTCATTGTCTATAGATGAGTGATCCTTGAAAGACACAATCTCTTCATATAATAATAAAAATATATATTATAAATTAAAAATTTAATAAATATATAAATTCGACTAAAAATTTATATTAAATTAGACTAAAATAACTATTTTTTTATTATAAATTAATTAAAAATTATACAAAATTTTTTTCTGAAATTTTTTATTATGATATTTAAATATTTGTATTAAAAAACATTATATAATTTATTATCTAATTATAATAATTTTTTAGATATTTTAATTAATAAATAAACATAAATAAAAATAACTACTATTAAAAAGTTATAATAAACAATTATTTGATTAAATATAAAAATTTATACAAATATATGAATTAATGAATAAACAAGTAAATATTTATATTATTAAAGTACAAAAAATATTTTTATGAATATAAGAATCTTTTAAAAATATAATGACTAAAAGATTTGAAATTTTTGAATAATAAAAAAATTCAAATTTTTCATAAAATAAAAAAAAATAAGTTGATATATAAAGATTAATACATAGATGTTTTAATTATATCAAAAAAATTTTGATGATTTAAAATATAAATATCTCAGTGTGGTTATTAAATGAACACTTAAAATATTCTAATTTATAATGACTAAAAGATTCAAATTTTATCCCTTTATAATTATTTCTATTATATTAATAAAAAATAAATTGAATTCTTATGAATTTATAACCATTATATAATATATATATATATGAAATACTTTATTATTATATATTATTATTTTATTTACTAATGAAATAATATCATTATGGTTAAATAAAAATATATTTCATTTTTTTTATTTAAATTATTTTTTTTTTATAATTTTAGTTTACTTTTATATTTTTGTATCTTTATTTTCTATTTATTTACAGCCAATTTTGTATTTATAGGTTCCTTGTCAAAAGATGCTAAGGCATTAAGCACTTATCATTTTTTCTATCTTTCAATGACGATGAGAGGAGAAGCAAAACGGGACTAAGGGAGCAACTAACAAAATCTATCTCTTCTTTTTATCAGGTAATATTATCATATCTCTTCTCCTTCGGAATGCTATATACATATCTATATCTCTATCAATTTAATTACCATTGGTGGAGTTTGGTTGTTATAGAATATTTGGGTTTGATTTTTTTCCCCCAATTTTCCTTCTTTTTTATTCTATTTTAATATCACTTATATGATTTTTACTCTACACTAGTAATAAAACAATATATGGTCAGTTTAAACTTTGTTCTCTTACTAATTAAATTTTTAGGGTTTTATCTATTTCAAATACAAATTGTTTGCATATTGTTTTCTGCTTTTGTAACTTAAAAAAATAATGCTTATTATTTTTTACTTCTATAACTTAATAAAAAACAAACTTAATGTTTATCAGTTCTATTTTTGTTGTCTCCAAAAATATTATAAACAGATAATATTATATATAAACATTTATACTTTTATATAATCGTATGACATTATATATAAATGTCTATACTTTAATATATATAACTGTATTGCATTATATATAAACACTAATATGTTTATATAAACTTATAATGTTATATATAAATATATATATATATATATATATATATTAATGTTTATAAATATCTATACAACATTTTACATAAAACTATCTATTTATATAATTTTATATATAACAATTATATAACATATAAAATGTTTATACATTTTTTTAAATATTTATTAACATATTAATTTTTATATAAATTTATAATATTTATAATGTTTATATAAATGTGATATATATATTATATGAAATATATAAAAGTGTCACATATATATAATTATATATAAATAACATTTATAAAAAGATTCAAGAACAAATATTATATTTAAACACTTGTATAATTATATAATCATATGCCATTATACATAAAAGTATTTATATCTATATTTATTATTATGTAAACTAATTTTATAACTATATTTATTACTAGACAAAACAATTTTTTTAACTTTATAATAATTTATAACTATATGTATACTTCTATATAACTATATTTCTAACAAAATATAATATATGTATAATAATATATAACTATATATAATTGTATTTTACTAAATGTATAACTATAAAAATGTTATATATAATTATATCTTTAACTATATATACATATATATCTATATGTGAATAACTATATATAAATATTTTTATAACTATGTAACACTATATAATTAAATATAACTATATTTGTAACTATGCATACATATATGTATGCATATAATTAAATCTATATATTTGTTTATAATGTTGTATACATTTATTTATAACTACTTATAACTACTTGTATAAATATATCTATATATAACTATATGTTTAACTATATATAATTCTATTTTTAACTATATATACTATAGCTATAAGATCATATAACTATAAATAATTGTCTTTGACTATATGTATAACTAAAAAAAATAGTATACATAACTATATTTAAATATATAAATAACAACATATATTCAATAATACATTTTATATATTAGTATATAAAAATGTATTTTACTATATCTATACCTATACATAACTATATGTATAAAAAAATAAAATTAAAAGAAAAAATCTTTATACCTACAAGTATAAATATAAGTATACCTATATGTGTAAATATATGTAAAACCACATGTAATTATATTTATAATTACATGTATAACAACATACAGCATTATGTTTAACTACATGTATATAACTATATATAAATATATGTATTACTATGTAACACTCGATATAATTAAATATAACTATATTTGTAACTATGTATACATATATGTAAATCTATATATTTGTTTATAACTTTGTATACATTTATGGATAACTACATATACTACTTGTATGAATATATCTATATATAACTATATGTTTAACTATATATGACTTTATTTTTAACTATATATACTATAATTATAATAACATATAATGATAAATAATTTGCTTTGACTACCTGTATAACTATAAAAACATTATACATAAATATATTTAAATATATAATTAACAAAATATTTAATATACATTTTAATATATTTGTATATAAAAATGTATTATACAAAATCTATACTTATAGATAACGATATGTGCTCATATATAAATTTATATGAAAAAATATAAATACCTACATGTATAAATATAAGTATAACTATATGTGTAACTATATGTATAACAACATGTAACTATATTTATAATTACTGTATAACAACATACAACATTATGTTTAGCTAGATGTGTATAACTATATATAAATATTTGTATAACTATGTAACACTCTATATAATTAAATATAACTATATTTCTAACTATGTATACATATATGTAAATCTATATATTTGTTTATAACATTGTATATATTTATGTATAACTACATATAACTACTTTTATGAATATATCAATATATAACTATATCTTTAACTATATCTAACTATTTATAACTACATATACTAGTTATATAATAACATATAATTATAAATGGGATATTACTAATTTGTTGCACTAACTTGAAATTAAATGGCAAAAGATATAATATCAATAATATCTAAGCACATAGCATTGGTTCGATATAGCATACTGTTGAAATAAGTACGTACTCTTACCTAATCCCACCCCTTTGGGCCTCTGGCTCATATATGAACTTATGTATGACAAAAGATGTAATATATGATAGGTTTGTATAGAAGAAATATGTTTGTTCTTTTTTGTATTTCCTCATTCTAACATTAGATTCTCTATGTGTCTCTCTCTCCCTCTATCATTCTTTCTGTGTAACTCTCTCTCCCTCTTTTTCTTTTTGTGTCACACACACTCTTTTTTCTCTCTCTCTCTCTCTCTCTCAGTCCCCTTTCTCTCTTTCTCTCTCTCCCCTTTCTCTCTTTCTCTCTCTTCCCCATTTCTATCTTTCTCTCCCTCCATTCTTTCTCTCAACAAAGAAGTGCAGACATAACTATTGCACCAGCATTCCAAGAAGATGACATAAATAATATTGAGCATGTGCATGTAGATGATGATCTAGTAAATTTATGTGACTCAATTGGTGGCCAAATTGAAATTGATGATGATCAATTTCTATCTGAAGATGAGTTGAAACTTCCATCAGAATCAGACGAAATGTCAGAAGATCAATTAGAGAATGATAATTATGCCGATAATTAAATTGGTATAATTGTATTATAATATTATACTATCAAAACCTTTCTATATTTTGATGAAATTTATTGGTGTGTTTTATTATAAAATGCATGGTTGTTCAACATATCTCTATTATTTGTTCTATGTTTTTATTTTTTGTATAGCAGATGGTACCTAAAGGATGTGAGCATGGTGGAGGTGGACAAGACGTATAATGGACCAAATTTATCTAGTATTTTAAACCATGTTGCAAATATATTACCATCTCATCCCCACTATATTCAGACTTAAACATCACAAACATCATCTACATTTATATCTCCATCACCATCATTGACACCTTTACTATCACCTTTATCAAATATAAGCCCACCACCCATTGTCCTTCCTACAAACACTTTTGATCCATCACCATCTTCTACACTACATTTTACACCGATAGTTACCGCATTTATAAAATCAACGACATCATCAAATGTTGTGCCTTCTTCTGCATTCAGTGTTAAGTTAGTAATTGAGATTATGGATGAGAGATATAAGAAATATTTAAATATTACTAGAATAAAATATTATGATGATCCTGTTAGTAATTATTTATATATATAGTTATGATTTACTTTTTTTTCAATGTTATTTATTTATTTGTATAGTTGTATTCTATCTCACAAGTGTTCTACTATAATTACAAAGTCTTTCAAAAAAATTGTTGATTCTAAAGCATTATCATGGAATAAAGTTTCTGAATTGACGAAAGAGTCTAATTTTAATGACTTCAGGTAAAAATAATGAAAAAAAAGCATTGAAAATTAAGTATCTGCTTAGTTGACTATTATGTTGGTTTTTATTCAAGCAGCAAATAATTATGTCCTTGTAATTAATATACATTTTTTGTGATATTTCTATATATAGAATAAGTGCACATGGGCACTCAAATTTGATGGAAAGATAAAGTCAATATCAGAGGGCAAAGCTACTAAATGGTATTCTGATTTTGTCCATTAATTGAAGAATATAAAAGAAATGGCTAAATTTATATCCGAGGATGACTGGTCCGAGTGGCTTAAGTATTGGGAGGAGTTAGATGATAAAAAAATCAGAGATTACCAGCAAAAATTAATGAACCGTGGTAGCTGGACTAGGTACAAAAATGTCTAGCCACATAGGAGGGCTAAAGTCGAGCATTAAGCATGCTCAAGATTTAGTATAATATTAAAATTTTTAATATTTATATATTTAGTGGTTGTCCTAATAGTCTAAATAAATTTAATCAGTGCATGGTTTTATTAATTTTGTTAAATTTTTTATCATTTGTTATTTTATGACTTAATAAATACATACTCTAGGCTGGATAATTAGGTTGAGATCCTCATTTTTATGAGATTTTCAAAAAGATGCATGTGAAGAAAGCAGATGGTAAGTTTGTTGACAACAAGTCTCAGATGATTGCTGTAAGAATCTATTATATTAAAAAAATATAATAGTACCACAATAAATTTTGAAAGTTGTTGGGAATGCAAAATATAAAACAATTTTATGTATATCTATAATAGTATTTTTAACTATTTTATCACAAAAATTAATGGAGGAATGTGTGAAAACTGTTTCTCAACAAGTTGAGGGTTCTATGGATCTTCAACCATTTACTATGATTTTATCTATTTGGAGACCATAAGAGGTCATAAGAAGCAGTGAGTGTACCATACCATGCCTGGCCCGGCATGGTTCTGTGAGGTCAGTACTGACATGGGCCCTGGCCCAAAATCTACCAGGTTCGGCCTAGATCGGACAGGCCAAAACCATAATTTTTAAAAAAAAGTATCGTTTCGTGGCATGCCTCCATGCCATCGTCGCCCTTTCATGGCTTGGCTAGCTTTGGCCATCGGACACCGGGTCACCATGACCAAACTCGGTGTGTGGTCACGTCTGTCGTGCCCCTGAGCTAGGCCCTCGTGTCGTGATTGGCACGACACGTGGGCTGGATTCCCTCGGCCTGGTAGGGCACGATAGGTGCCGAGTGTATGCTCGGCACGGGCCTGAGCACAGCATTGCAGCATGCAATGGTGAGCCAGGCACAACTAAATCATGTTGTGCCCTATGTAGTGCCGGGCCGGCCTAGCCTATGTGACACCTTTAATCTATCTTTCTGTCAGTCTCTCTATTTATTTATTTTTCTATTAATTTGTATATATATTTGTCAATATATCTGTCTACCTAATAATCTATCTATATGCCTATCTATCTATCTATTTATCTATATGTCTATGTATTTCTCTATCTATCTATCTGTCTATAAATGTGTTTATCATTCTTTATAACTATCTATATATCTATCTGTCAAACTATCTATTTATCTTTCTATCTATATATCTCTCTATCATTCTATATGTCTACTTATCTATTTATCTATCTGTCTGTCTGTTTGTCTGTATATCTATCTATCTATCTATCATTGTCTCTATCTATCTATCTTTCTATATATCTATCTATCTATCAATATGTTGGTCTACATATCTATCTATATGCGTGTCTATCTATCTATCTTTCCATCTATCTATTTATATGTTTATCTATCTGTAAATCTTTTTGTCTATTTATCTATCTATATATTTATCTATCTATCTATTTATTTACTTGTCTATCTATATGTCTATTTATCGCATTATCAATCTTTCTAATTATCTTTCTATCTATCTATTTTGTCATGTATCTTTCTATCTATCTATTTTGTCATGTATCTTTATATCTATCTATTTGTCTATCTATCTCTTTATATATCTGTATATCTATCTATCTATCAATTTGTATATCAATATACCTATCAATCTATCTATCTATCTATCTATTTGTTTATCGATTAGTTTTATAATTGCCTATCTATATATCTGTTTGTCTAAATATTTGTATATCTATGTATTTATCTATTTATCTACCTATTTGTCTATCTATATGTATATATATATGTCTATTTTTTTATCTATATTCTATTTATATATTTGTCTATTTATCTGTCTATTTATCTGGGTATCTATCTGTTTATCTATCTATTTATCTATCTATATATCTATCTATCATTCTATATATCTATTTGTCTATCTATTTTTCTATCTCCCAATTTATCTATCTGTCTATTTACTTGTCTAATAATCTATATCTCTATCTATCTATGTATCTATCTATCTTTCTATCTACCTATCTTTTTGTCTATCTATATGTATCTATCTATCTATTTGTCTATAAATCTATCTGTC
>JAREIK010001837.1:45640-98140 GCA_029783825.1 Sapria himalayana | reverse complement strand
AATCTATCTATTTATCTATCTTTGTATCTATTTATCTATCTAAATGTCTCTATATCTATCTTTCTATCTCTCTATTTATCCTTCTATCTATATATCTATATATATCTTTATCTATTTGTCTAAAAATGTGTATAACACTCTATCTATATATCTATTTATCTATCTTTCTATCTTTTTATTTTTCAATCTATCAATAAATCTATATATCAATCTATCTATCAATATGTCTATCAATCTTTGAATCAATCTATCTATTAATCTATCTATCTATCTATATATCTATCTACCTATCTATCTATTTATCAATATATCTATCTATCTATCTATATGTCTATCTATCTATTTGTTTATCTATATGTCTTTCTATTTGTCTATCTATCTATTTATCAACCTGTCTATCTAATTATCCATCTATCTATCTAGCTATCTATTTTTTTATCTATATATCTAACAATCTTATTGTATATCTATCTTTCCTTCAATCTCTTTATCAATCTATCTATCAATCTATATATATATATATATTTATTTATTTATCTGTCTATCTATATAACTATATATTTCTCTATCTATTTGACTATTTAACTGCATATGTATTTCTAAATCTATCAATCTATTTATTAATCAGTCAATAAATAAATCAATCTAACTGTCAATCAATCTATCTATCTATCTATCTATTTATTTATCTATCTATCTATTTATTTGTCTATCTCTCTATATATATCTTTATCTCTCTGTCTAATAATTTATCTAACTATCAAATTATCTATTTATCTATCTTTCTATCTATCTATTTATCTATCTAAATATATATATGACTTTCTATCTGTCTATCCTTTTCTCTATCTATCTTTCATTCTATCTTTCTATCAATTTGTCTATAAATCACTTTATCAATCTTTCTATCAAACTTTTTATTTATCTGTCAATCAATCAATCTATCTGTCTACCAATCAATCAATCAATCTTTCTATCTATTTGTCTACTTACTTATCTGTCTATAAATCTCTCTATTAATCTATTTATTAATCTATTAATAATCACTGAATCTATATACCTATCTATCTATTTCTTTATTTATCTGACTATTTATCAGTATATATATCTATCATTCTATCTATCAATCTGTCAGTCTTTATATATATCTATCTATCTATCAATTTGTATATTTATCTATCTGTCAATCAATCAATCAATCAATCATTCTATCTGTTTGTCTATTTATCTATCTATCAATCTATCAATCAATCTATCTATCTATCTATCACTTCTATCTATCTATCTATCTATATATCTCTCTATCTATATTTCTATTTGTTTATCTGTCTATAAATATGTATATTTATTTCTCTATCTTTCTATAAATAAATCTATCTATTTGTCTATCTATCTATCTATATACCTATCTATCTATTAATCAATATATTGATCTATTTGTCAATCCTTATGTCTTTATATTTGTCTATCTATCTATCTATCTATTTTTCTCACTTTCTCTTTATCTATTTATATATATCTATATATCTATCTATCTGTATATCTTTCTATCTATTTATCAATCTATTTGTCTATCTATATATATATATATATATATATATATCTTTATCTATCTATTTATCTATATGTATTTCTAATTATCTATTTATCTATCTTTCTATCTTTCTATCTATCTATATTTCTAACAATCTCTCTGCAAATCTATCTATCAATCTATGTATCAATCTATCTATTAATCAATCTATCTATTTGTCTTACAACCTATCTACATATCTATCTATCATTCTAACTGTCTACCAATCTATCTATTAATATGTCTATCTATCTATCTATCAATCTGTATATCTACCAGTCTATCGATTTGTTTATAAATTTATTTGTCAATCAATCTATCATTCTATATTTAAATCTTTTTAAGAATCTATCTATCTATCAGTCTATCAATCTATCTATCTTACAATCAATCTATCTCTTTATCTATTTATCTACTTATCTATCTATCAATTTGTCTATCTATATTTTTATCAATCTGTCAATCTATCTTTCTCTCTAACTATATATCTACATATCTTTTTTTTCTATCTATGTCTATCTAACTATCTATCTATCGATTTATCTATCATTCTATCTCTCTATCTATCACTCTTTATATATATATATATATATATATATATATATATATATATATATATATATAGTTATATATTTATTTATTTATTTATCTATCTATCTATCTATCTATTTGTCTATCTATTTGTTAATCATTCTATTTGTGTATCTATCTATCTATTTATTTGTCTATCTATCTAGTATTCTATATATCAGTATATCTATCTTTCTATAAATCAGTCTATCAATCTGTCTATTTATTTGTCTGTCTATCTATTTGTCCATCTATTTATCGAACGGTCTCTCTATTTATATATCTCTCTATTTGTTTATTAATTTGTCTATCTTTCTAAATATCAGCCTATCTATCTATTTGTATATTAATTTGTCTATCTATCTATCTCTTTATTTATATATCTTTCTAACTATCTATCTATCTATTTGTCTAACTGTTTGACTATCACTCTGTCTATATATGTCTATCTATCTTTTTATCTATTTGTCTATATATCTATCTGTTTGTCTATCTATCTATTGACCTATCTATATATCTACCTATTTATTTGTCTATATATGTCTATCTATCTTTCTATCTTTCAATTTGTCTATCTATCTATCTAACTAAATATCCGTCTATCTATTTGTTTTTCGATCTGTCTATCTATCTTTCTATCAATCAACTATCAATCTGTCTATCAATCTATCTATCAATCTTTCTATCAATCTGTCAATCAATCAATCAATCAATCTATCTATATGTATATTTATCTAACTATCAATCATTCAATCAATCTATCTATTTTTCTATCTATTTATCTATCAATGTATTTGTTTATCTATCTATATAGCTATATGCACTACAATAAAATATCGATTTAGCTAGGGAAATATTACTACGGCTAAAATCCCAACCTAATTAGTGAGGGATTAGCTAGGGAATAACAAAGAATTTTTGATTTTACATTAAATTAAAAATTTGCAATAGATTAGTGACGAATTAGTGATGTAAATGTTCGATTGAAAATATTTTGTTGCTAATATTTTCGTAGATTTCTACACAAAAAAAGCAGGGAATTTAGTGATGGATTTAGTGATGGTATATCTCTAGCTAATTAGATCGAGACAAAATCCATCACTAAATAAATATATGAATTTTTTTTTTACTTTTTATATTTTATTGCAAGAGATTATTTCTTAAATTTTATTTTTCACAAAATATATCCATTTAGTTAGGGATTTTTCACTAACTATTGGGCTGGGGATAATTTTCATCACTATTTAATGATTTAATTTTTTTATATGCTATTTATTAAAATATTTTATTTAATTTTCTATATTAAAGCTACGTATTCAATGGTCTATTGATGAGCGATCGTTGAAATACACATTCTACTCTTATATTTATAAAAATAAGTATTATAAACAAATAATTTAAAAAATATATAAATACAAAAAATTTAATATTAATAAAGACTACAATAACTTTTAATAAAGGCTACAATAACTATTAATAAAGATTACAATAACATTAAATTATTAATTCTATACTTTTTAAAATTTTTAAAGATATTTTAAAAAATAAATAAACATATATTAAATTTTCTACTAATAAAAAGATTAAATAATTCATTGTATATTAAAATATAATAATTAATGAAAAAAATAGTACATATGAATATTATTTTAACTATAAAAAATTGTTTCATGCCTAAAGAATTTTTTTTTAAAAATAATTACTAAAAAATTTGAACATTTTAAATTATAAAAAAAAGTACTAATTTTTTATATTATTTAAAATGAAAATAAATTGATATTTAAAGATAAATATAGAGATATTCGCCCCTATTGAAATTTATAAGAACTATATAATTGAGTTAATTTTATCTCTAATGTACCCCCAATCCGAGCTAATCTTTAGAGCAAAAACCTTGTTTTTATCTCTAAAGATCAGCAGGACTAGGTATAGAAATGTCTTGCCACACTGGAGGGTCAAAGGCGAGCATTGAGCATGCTCAAAATTAGGTACAATTTTAAAATTTAAAACATTTATATATTTAGTGGTTATCCTAATAGTCTAAATAAATCAAATCTGTGCATTCTTTTAATAATTTTGTTAAAATTTTTTAACATTTGTTATTTTTTAACTTAATAAATATATACTATAGGCTAGAGAATTGGGTCGTGATCCCAATTTTTATGAGATTTTCAGGAAGATGCATGTAAAGAAAGAGGATTATCAATTTGTTGACAAAAAGTCTTAGATGATTACTATAATAATCTATTATAATAATAAAATTTTATGATACTAGAG
Source organism: Sapria himalayana (assembly GCA_029783825.1). Taxonomy (NCBI): domain Eukaryota; kingdom Viridiplantae; phylum Streptophyta; class Magnoliopsida; order Malpighiales; family Rafflesiaceae; genus Sapria; species Sapria himalayana. The sequence continues at coordinate 93,720 of JAREIK010001837.1, read as the reverse complement.
TAAATTTTGAAAGTTGTTTAGAATACAAAACATTATATTTACTTTATGTATATCTAGAATAGTATTTTTCTCTATTTTATCACAAGAATTCATGGAGGAATGTGTGACATTTGCTTCTCAACAAGTTGAGGGTTCTATGGATCTTCAACCAATTGACTATTATCCTATCTATTTAAAGACAATAGAAGGTCATAAGAAGCAGTGAGTGTCCGACATCGGCTTGAAGGGACTAACATTTTATTGTAGTAGTCATGCTTCTAATTTATTTGTCACAATAATGGTGGATGAGGTGGTTGAACAACAAGTAAAAGAAACAAATAAAAGTTTTGAAATTATGGAGACCAAAATGAAAGGGAAGGATGAACAGATATCTCATTTGAAAGAAGAAATGCAAGAAATTAAAGAAATGAATGATGAGATGAAAAAAATGAATGATGAGATGAAAGAAATTAAAAATTTAATGCAACCGCAAATGTACTATATGGAGTCACAATTAGTGGCATTGATGCAACATATAACATTTCAAGATACAACTGCAAACTAGGTAGGAGAGGCTAGCACAAATGCACCAACTAATAATGAGGATAATTTTGTATCAGAATTATTTCTGAATTATTTTTGATTTTTGTATATGCATAGCAAAACAAGATGAGATTTTTTTTGGAGGTATCATTTTTCTTTATTCTAGTTTTGTTCTTTGCTTTGCCGATTAACCTAATCATGAATCTTTGTAGGACATTTTTTGTGAGAGGCATAAAAAATTCTGATTCAAAGCATTTAGACATTACCACTATCCTTCCTATGGATGGGTCTCATCTTTACCGATCGCAGCAGGATCAAAGAAGGCTAAGCTTCTATTATCTTTTATATTACTGAAACATTTTATTTTTGCACACTCTCTCTCTAAATATCATTTCTTGCCATCTTTTAGATATTTGTTGAAGTTGTATGACTATCAACTCAAATTCTTGTTTTTTTTGTCCATAATTACTATTTATATATATATATGAATATGTTTGTGTGTACCCAGATATTTTTGGTAGAGTTTTAGCCTAGTATAGGTATATAAAAGGCTGGTCTTGTCCTCAGGGTGATAGGAATAGTATGTTAGCTTGTAAAGTTGTTAATGAACACAAAAATTCTTGTCCCATGGAGACATAGGTTTGTTCTTGACACTCTTATTTCGTGCAGATCTGCATTGTCACTATTGAGATCTATGACTACTTTTTATTGATCATTGGTGGAATTAAACTATTGAATTGTTAATTTCCATAATGATTGCTAATGAAATTCAATTAAATGAGTTCATTCTGCTTGTTCTCCCCCTCTTGCATGTTCGTAGTGTCAAGGATGACAACGAGCTGAAAATGAGGAATTATGGCTATCAATGGGGGTGTGGCGGGTGCAAATCTACATGCTACACAACTAGCACATCGATGTATCCCCTGCCGATGAGCATGAAAAGAAGAGGAGTGAGAATAGCTGGGAGGAAGGTGAGTGAAGATGCCTTGCTATATGAAGTTTGCAAATTTTGTAGCCATTTTCATTTTTTTATATTTGTAAGACAAAACATCTAATTTTTGATGTTTTGTTCCTCTTATTTTCTTTGCATGTGTATTGTTTTTATGGAGTGCATATTGTTTTTATGGAGTGCATATTGAATTGTTCTGTAGTTACGTTGATGCATGCAATGAAGTGACGACCCTTACTTTGAACCAAGTGAGGAACTATATGCCAGCAGAATCTACAGGGTTGATGGACAAAAACAATGAAGCTATGAAATCAAAATCATTGGTGCAAGCACACGAAGAAGGGAAGACCCATTCTAAAAAAACCACATGGGAGCTTGGTGCCGTAGTGGGTGGTAGGGCAGAGCTACCCCTTTATTGGCCTTGGGAGCAGAAGAGTTCTGGTTGTGGGGAGGCAATGTGCGAACTTTGATGCGCCAAGCTCCTCGCTTGTATTCCAAGTTTTCCACTAAAAGTTTTTAGATATATTTTCAAATATTTAAATAATATTTGCAATCTTTATTAATGTTGATAGTGATGTTTTGTTTCTTCTTTGTGAAATATAAATGGGATAATACTTTACCTACTATTCTATATCTATATCTATATAAGATATCTATATATATTTCAGTGTATATGTATATATACTATAGTATATATGTACATATATGCTATAGTATATATGTACATATATACATAGTATATATACATATACACTATAATATTATATGTACATATATACTATATATAACTATCTTATTCATGAGCACGATGTTTGTGATATTGCTTATGTTTTGCTGGGTGCCATGTTCGCTACTTTATCAATTGATACGTTGTTCAATTGATAGCTTTTTGGAGGAAGAATTAGCATGTCTTATACATGGAGGCATGCTTAGTACACAGAGGTACACTTCGAGAGTGTAATAGAGATTATTCATCCTGTGAGTTGCCCTAATAAAAATAACATGTTATATAAGAGCATTGTTTGTATGAAGTTATTTATCAAGTGTTTATATTTATTTTATGGTTTGTGATTTAATGTTTTCTCATGGTATCAAAAGCGACCCTAGGGAAAGATAAACTCTAGGGGGGGTGTGTGTTGGAAAGAGCTGTAAACCCCTAGAAGGAGTGCATCCACTATGCACTAGCTACCACGATTATCCATGCATTGTTTTCTATAAAAATCATTGCATGCTCACTGTATGTTATCAAAACCATCGCACTCCCACAGTGTGTTATTGAAATCATTGCTCGCAAGGTTTAAGCCTCGATTCCAACTTCATCAATGCCATATGTGACCCATAGGGGTGGATGTTGCTGAATCTGAATTTTATGAGCCGGATCAGATGCTCTACGACCTCAAAAACAAGCAAGAGGCAAGATGTTGTTTTCTCAATGAGTTCGTAACAGGCTTGGCATAGCATTGAGCTATGAAAGTTTTTGTTTTTTTTTGTTTTTAATTTGATTTGGATGCTTGGATAGGGTGTAGACCCTTCTTATCAAGGTGAACCAAATTACATCGTGACAAAGTGAATGCATTGAAACTATGAAGTTGTGCAGAGAAGCTGGATGTGCTATTATAATGGAAATGGAGTGCAGTTAAGACATCTACTCGAACATAATGATACGTGATTTGACAAGCATCCTGAAGAAGTATATTTGGTATTCTTGTTGATTGAATTCATGTTCTAATGGTTAGAGTAATGTTTGTTCAAAATAGTATTGAGATAAGATTTCATTGATGATGATAATGAGAGGTTAAAAGAAAATTTCTATGAAGTAGTAATCAAGTTTTCTTGTTTGATACAATTTTTTGTGTACACGAGATATTCACAGATTTTTTTCTTTCAAGAATTATAATAAAACTAGCTTTTAATTTCTCATGCATCAAAGAAAGATAAACTATTCATACTTACAACAATCAAATATTCTTTCAAATGTTCATTTATTTTTCATAAAAAAAGTTTTCTTACAATTTTCTCAAGCAAAAAATATAATAATAAATTTTAGATCACGTGGGATATGTAGATTAGAAAAAAAATTTGATTTTTGGTAATGATCATTTTCATGCATCAATAGTTCAGTTCAACTAGAAAGGTGTAATATATGGACAAGATAAAGAAATATAAGAAGATAGGAAAATAGTGTGTGCATGTGTGCATGCATTTGTGTGTGTTTGGACACATATAGTTATTCTATATTTATGATGTATTCATGTATATTGCATAAATACATGCCTATGCATTTTCAGTAAATGTAGATAAATATCTGATGCATACGTGCAATTTATCATAGTTCATTAGTTTTTTTATTATTGAATATTGCAGACCATCCTCGTTAATCCCAAGCCTTTTCTTAACAACTTGACTAGGAAGATGGTCATTGTAAAACTCAAGTGGGGAATGGAATACAAAGGTGAGCAACCTTGTGTTCTTTTCTTGTGAATTGCATTTTTTTTCTCATTTTTTCTATGGTTTCTTTTATGTTTCATTGCTTCGGTGGATTCCTATATGAACCTACTAGTATGCAAAAATTCAATACCATGCAGCATGTAGTAATTCAACTTTCATTTCTATTTTGTTTGGCACTTTCTAATAAGTTTTGTATGGAAATAATACATTTTAAATAAAAAATCCAAAATAAATGCTAGTTTGAAAAATATTACCAAACTAATATGTCTGGAAACAACGTTGCAATTTGTGTCATTGTAACCGACGATCATTGCCACCCTATTGAATTTTAAAAATCAAAGGTGGTGTTGTGAATGCCAGCTATAAAATTTTAAAAATTTTAAAATGCAGGCATTGGGAATAATGGGAGAGTGTGGAATCCAACTTAGTGAAAAACAAGGTTTAACAAGCCGTATCCATGGATATTTGTTCCAGAAGTACATCCACCACCATGGCTGCCACTGCAAATATCACTCCAGTTCCTGGGAATTCATAAGAATCCATAAAAACTTTCACCACAGCCAACTTTTCTCCTCCTTCATTTCTTTCTTTCGATCAATTTGAACCATTGGGGAAGAACTTAAGCTCGCCATTAAAAACATTGACAAAGACTAAATATGTGATGAGGGCTTTACATGTGATGGAGATGAAGAAAAGGAACATCGTGATTAAGGGAGAGTGTGTGGCAAGCATAGAGAGTGTAGTAAGAGGAGTGAGGGAGAAAATGTAAATATGTTTGATTAGTAACATTTCCTCTGTTCTCTTCAAGGAATCATTCAAAAGTAGATGTTGACCAGAAATTTATGGAGCTTAAGTGCATCATAGAAGGTTATTCAAGTAGAGGTGTTGTTTTATATGTGGTGATCTTAAATGGGTCTATGATATCTGGCCAAATTATGGTTGGCAAGCAGGTAACAACATTATAGAGTACATTATCACAAAGATGCAAAGTCTGATCTATGGAATAGGCGGCAAGGATGGAAGAGTATGGCTCATGAGAATCCCCACATTCCAAACTTACATCAAGTGTAAAGTAAGCTTTCCCTCTCTAGAGATTATTTGGGAACTTTATCGAGTTACTGTTCCAGTTGGAAGCCTGAATCTTAGCCTCAATCTAAACTGGCAAAGTGATTCTTTTTTTTTACTTTTTTCTCTCAATTTTACTAGTGCGATATATCAGTCACATATGCTACCCATCAATGACTCAACTACACACCCACAAAGGCACGCACAAACACTTACATCCACACACTATTCATATGTACTGTCGTGTCAACTATTGTATATAAGCGTGCATAAACACTTCATATTTCACTAGTCGTGCATTTGATGATGTTTTTAAAAAGAAGAAAAATGGGTGTAGGAGCAAAACATCTACATGTGAGAATGGCTCTGGCTGGCAAAATATTGAATCTGGATTACTTACAAAAAGCACAACGTCTAGCCCCAATTGCTCCATTAACCTCGACAAAGAAACTCAAGTTCGAAACCATGAGTTCATTTCTGTAGGTTATGCTTGCTCAAGTTTATTATCGTGGCTCTAGCAGTATAAATATAAAAAAGAGGGGCAATGATAAGGTACCTATTTGTTTTATTTAATATGAAATATGGCCTTGTCATACTCTAATGTATCTATATCTATTTCTTTCTATTAAATGATTTGTTATTTTATAATCATGATTTAGAGTGAACCGGTCAACTTCAACAAATCAAGGGATTCTTGCCACGAGTGGCTTCTCCATTTCAATCCAGAGAAAACCATCAAGTTAAATTCATCATTTTCATCTTCAATTTATGCATCATCTCTTGATCAAACCACCAACTTAACTTGGCTGCCCACTTAGAAATCTATATGGCCAAGATACAATATTGAAATAGAAACGAATCCAAACCGAATCTTGTGTGAAACACGAATTCAAGCCCAAATCTGTCATCATCAAGCGAGGAAGACATTGATGAAGATCTTGAATTTTAAAATTCAATAACGTGACAATGATTATCATTAACAAGGATGCCATTTTCCATGCTATTTCTAGATGCACTAGTTTGGTAATATTTTTTAAACAAGCATCATATTTTGGAATTTTTATTTAAAATGTATTATTTCCATACAAAACTCCTTTTTAACTTTCTTATAATTAACCATGGGCTGATACGTGAAGCTGAACAACACAGAAGAATATGTTGATGGATAGTTCACTGGAAATCTTGGGTAAATCTTAATTCGGTATTTTAAAAATAAGCTCATGATTATCTCGTTGTATGAAATTTCTTGCAAATGGAAGTTAGTGTTGCATGCACTAGTCTATCTATTTATCAGTGCCATTGTGTTGTGTTCTTTATTGGTTTGTAAAATGTAGTATGTTATGCTCCATGTGCAGGTGTACCAATATTCTCTATCTGCGTGAAGTACCAAAGGACAAAGAACTAGAAGATGCTGACCGTGCCTGAGAGAGCTATATGTGTGTTTTTAAGCCCTTGATTATTTCTTTTTGTTGACTTTGATGGTATGTGTATTAGCATGAAAGTACATGTGTCTGTGTTTACACACACACACACAAATGCACATACATGCACAAGTATACATACATGCAACTGATCACAAGGTTAAAAAAAGTGTTGTTGGAAGAGCAGCTAGATACAAAAAGGGCATTGGAAAATAAAAGGAAGAAGGAGTTGGAGATGGAAAGGAAATATAGACTATAACTAAAAGATGCAATGGTGATGGCCATGGAGGGACATCCTCGGGTGCTAGAGTAGTAAGTAGATATTGAGGAGGTGGGGGTGAGAAAGCAACATAAATTTCACAAACATATTATACTTTATGCACTGTCATTAGATACATTGATAAAGAATAAGATATAATCAAGTTTTGTTAGGTTCCTATTTTAACTATGTAACAAATTATATAAAAATATTTTATTAATTGATTTTATTTTTTGTTAATTATAAACAATGGGTTATAGTTCATGTTTTTATAAAAATATGTAATTAAATTTTATGTGAAAAATTAAAAATTTGAAAATAATTTTGGAATGAAAATAGTTATAGATATTTTTTCTCGCTAATTTAGCTAGAGATTTTTCCCTCGATAATTTAGCTAAGAAATTTTCTCTTGCTAATTTTAATAGGAAAAATATTTACTCTTTAATTTTTGCAACAAGCACTTTGGATTAGAGGTGTCAAATGGGCTGATTCCTTCCATGCCTAGCTAGAAACGACACTGGAATTTCCCGTGCCCATGCCATGTCATGCTGAGTCCAACCGGGCCTCATGCTGTGCCTGGCCCTGCACGGTACAATCGCAAAGTTGGCTCAGTACCTCGGTACGATCTGAGGTACCAATACTATACTACCCCGTCGGACTGAGGCTCAGCCTGACTGATCTGGAAACTGGGCGGGCCCAAATCTGAACCAACCCCAACCCCAAAGGCCTATTACGGGCTTACGGCCGACAATTCAAATATTTTAAAAAAAATTATTTGAAATTTAGCTGTAGGATTCTGCCTCCAATAGCTATGGGGCAGAATCCGACGACCCCTATGATTCTGCCCCAAAAAAATTATTAAAAAATTCAAAAAAATACTTCAAAAAAAATTCTAAATTTTTTTCTATAAAAGCTCCCCACCCCCTCTCTATTTTTTATGTTTTTCAAAAATATAAAATCTCACATTCTCTCTCTTTCAAACTTCTCTCCTAAAATTCTATCTCTCAGGATTTCGGCTCGGCTTTTTAGGTCTCACAAATTAGGCTCGTCTTTAGTTGGTGTTTGCATTGGTCTTTAGAAGTTAGATTTTTAGTGCACATGCTTTTCCTTTACACTACTTTATGGGTATTTCTATTTTTTCTCTCTCTATACTATTTAAGCTATCCTCTTGTCTAACAAAACCAAAAAAAAAATGACAAATACAAATACTAATAAAATTAATTTAAATTTAGAAAATGAAAATCTTACACAAAAGTCCGATGCTGCTGAAACTTTGGTTTCTCAGGTCGTCTCAGCCCAAATATCTAAAAAACAAAAAACAAGGAGGAATTCTATATTTTGGACTCATTTTAATATAATAAAATACAAAAATATTAGGGGTGAGGAAGAATAAATGGCACTGTACTAATATTGTAAAAAATTTTAACTTGTAAGAGTGCGTTTGGAACTGAACATCTTAAAAGGCATGCCGAATTATGCACCAAACCACATTGTACATTAGATCTTAGGCAAACCCAACTTAGCTCTACATTTGTTGAGACTATATCTAGTTCAGTCTCAAAGTTTACCCCCTTCATATGCCATAGCGAGTTATTAATTAATTTATGGTATGTAGTAGAGTGATGTCTGTGATGTCTGATATCTGGACTAGTCACGATGATGCATCTTATGCATGTCTCACCGCCCACTATGTAGATTCTAAATGGCCTGTGAATAAAAAAATTTAGGATTCTCTGAGATTCTCCATTCCCATGATGGGTCTGCCATTTTGAGTGTATGATAAAAATCTTAAGAGAATATAAAATTCAAAATAAAATTTTTAGTATCACAATCGATAATGCATCTAATAATGGAGTAGTAATTAACATGTTTGTTAGGAATATTAGAGACGCACCATTAAAAGTGATTTTCTACATCTGATTCATGTGTCTCGTGGTTAACATGATTCTACATGTGGGGATGAAGGTGTGTTTCCTCGCTTTGGAAAACATATGTAACTCACTAAAATATATTTGCATGCCACGGAAACAATTGGAGCTCGGTAGTCTCTATTTGTCTGTGAATCTTAAGAAGAATAAATTCCAATCGGATGTGAGATATTGTTTGAATTACACGTACCTAATGTTGGTGTCATGTGTTGGATACAAATATGTGATATCATACTACGTCAATAGTAAGAGTGATGAACTTTTTATTGACGACACTAACTGGGCTTTAAAATTTTAATTTATGAAATTCTTAAAGATTTTTTATGACATGAATATGTGTTCGTTGGTTTATACTCTCACGACTTACAGTGCACTCAGGTGCATATGCAATATTAGTAGCATGTTTAGGAAGTATCAAGCTGATCTGAAACTTAGCCATATGGTTACAGAGATGGAAACCAAGTATTTAAAGTACTGGTAAACCATTCCATCTCTTTATTATCTCACTACATGCATGGACCTTAGGGTTAAGGTGGAAGAGGTAGATAATATTTTGACTTACATTTCCTCGTGCATGAACCTGGAAGACTTGCCTGAAAGGTTCATCCACGAGAAGTTGACTAAACTTTTCACATAATATGATACTACATATGGTGATACTAGTTGTAAGGCTATGAGTACGAACATTGATACCATATTCAGAGATGATGATTTTTCCATTTAGTTAGCTAGGGGAAAATGACAAAGTGGATCGTCGAATAGGAGCGAGCTGTCTCGGTACTTAGATATCAATTACTGCTCAATCCTATCACATTCTGATACTAAGAATCCTAATATATTATAGTGGTGGAAATCATATGAGTCTACCTTTCCCGTGTTATCTAAGATAGCACAGGATCTATTGACTCCTCCAGTGTCGAGCATAGCATAGAGCCTAGTTTTTCTATTGTAGTGAATATGATTTTGGACAGGAGATGGAGATTATGTCAAGATATTGTTGAGGCTTTAGTATGCATGAAGGATTGAGAGGATTCGATGTTTAGCATCGAGGATCATGCTGGGACTGGGAGTGGGACTACAATGAATGCGGGCGAGTTGATTGCTTATGATGATCCATGTGATTGTGATATTAATATTGAGGTTAAGGTTGATAATGATAAGAGAATGGATGATTGATGAGGTTGCTAGTTGATGCTTGACGGTTGATGATTTCCGGATTGCGACATGCCGACAGCTATACTTTTGTTACAGTTATGCTTTTCCTTATGAGTTATGCTTGATTTTGATTTTTGATTTCGATGTTTTGTACTTATTTTTAATTAAATTGTATTTAGTTTAGTTTGGCCATTTGGCACATGGCTTTGAGTGTGACATTGTTATTTTTGTTAAATAAATTTTGTGTTTATTTTATTTTATTTTTTAATAATTTCATTACAAATTCTAAAATATAATTCTAATAAATTATAATCTAATTAAAACATAATTAAAACAAACAACATAAAAAAATAAACTTTATAACTATTCAAATATTTACAATTTACAATTTAAATATTTTTAAATATTATCTAATTTATATTTTATAATTATATAAATATTCTAAACAAAAAATTAAAAAAAAATTAACTTTTTTTAAACCACCTCATACAGGCCTGACTAGGCACGACCTAAAACCGGTCATGCCAACCGAGGCATATTGTGCCATGCTTTAATAAACCATGTAGGGTCAGGCATGGCACAGTTACTGTAGATGTGCCTAGCCCGGTACGGTAGCATGGTTGGGCCACCAAAAACCATGCCGGATCGGCCCAACACGACCTGTTTGACACTTCTACTTTAGATTAGGAAAGGTTCCTTTGTTAATCCATCTTTATATCCAATTTAGCTATAGAAAAACTCCATTTAGCTAGAAAATTTTAAAAGCTATTTGTGATTTTTCTTTTAGTGATCTCTATCTATCTATCTATCTATTTGTTTATATCTCTGTGTATGTATTTATCTATCTAAATATCTATATATTTTTAAATCAATCAATCTATCGATATATCCGAATCTATCAATTTATCTATAAATTTGTCTATCAAACTATCTATGATTCTATATATCAATCTTTTTATCAATCTGTCTATCTATCTGTCTATCTATTAGTCTATCAATATTTCTATCTATCAATCTATCTATGTCTCTATATATTTATCTACTTATCTGTCTAAAAATTTGTTTATCTATCTCTCTATCTATCTGCCTATCAATCTGTCAATAAATTTTTCAATTATTCTATTTATCTATTTATCTATCTGTCTATCTATCTGTCTATCTTTCTGATGTATCTATTTGTCTATGTATCTGTCAATCTATCTATTTATCTATTATTATGTCTCTCTATCTGTCATTCTTTATATCTATCTATCTGTCTATATATCTATCTATTTGTCTATCTATCTGCCTGTCAATCTATCTATTTGTCGATCAATCAATCAATCAATCTATCTATCTATTTGTATATCTATCTATCGATAAATCAATCAATCTATCTATCTATTTGTCTATCTATCTATATATATATCTATCTGTCTGTATATCAATCTATTTATCTATTTGTCTCTTTGTCTGTCTATCTATCAATCTATCTATTTGTCTCACTATCTGTCTATCGCTCTATCTATCTATCTATCTATCGACCTACCTATCTACCTACCAATCTATTTGTCTATCTATATGTCTATCTATCTATCTTTCTTTCTTTCTATTTGTCTATCTATCAATCTTAGTATCTATCTATCTATCTCTCTATTTATTTTTATATTTATATGTCTATCTATGTGTATCTATCTTTCTATCAATATATCTATCTATCAACTATCTATTTACCTATCAATGTCTATCAATCTATCTATCAATATGTCTATATATCAATCTATCTAACTATCAATCATTTTTTATATCTATTTCTCTATCTATCTATATATGTATATGTCTATCTATCTATATAGCTATATGTCTATCAATCTATCTATATATTTGTCTATATATTTTTTTATATAATCTATCTATCTAAATAACTAACTATCTATCTGTCTATCTATCTATCTATATCTATCTGGCAATCTATCGGTCTATCTATATGTTGATCTAACTAGCTATCTTTCTATGTTTCAATTTTTCTATCTATAAATCAATATATCTATATATCTATATATCTATGTATCTATCTATCTATCTATTTCTCTATCTAATATATATTTATATGTTAATTTATATGTTTTTCTATCTATCTATCTACCTACCTAACTACCTACCTATCTATCTATCTATCTATTTATCTATCTATCTGTATGTCTATCTATCCATATATCTATCTATCTTTCTTTCTTTATATATATATATATATATATGACTATCTATCTACCTATCTATCTATCTATCTATCTCTCTATCAATCTTTATATCAATTTTCCTATCATTGTGTCTATCTAGCTATCAAACAATCTATGTATCTTTCTATGTATATGTCTACCTATCTCTCTATGAATATGCCTATCCTTCAATTTATCTATCTAACTTTCAATCTGTCTATCAATCTATCTATCACTCGGTGTATCAATCTGTCTATTAATCTATCTATCTATTTGTCTTTCTGTCTCTCTGTCTATCTATCTATCTACCTCTCTATCTATCTATATATCTATTTGTCTATTTATCTGTCTATATATATGATTATCTATCTATCTATCTTTTTCTCTATCTATATGTGTATCTATTTGTCTATCCATCTCTCTATCTAACTATATACTTAACTATCTCTCAATATGTCTATCTTTCTATCTATTTATCATTTTGTCTATTAATATTTTTATCAATCTACCTATCTATCTATCCATCTATTTATCTATTTGTATATCTATTTGTATATATCTATCTATCATATATTTTTCTATCTATATGTCTATCTATTTGTCTATCTATATATCTATATATCTATATATCTATATATCTATCTATCTATCTATCAATCTATCTATCTATCAATCAATCTATCTGTCTGTCTATCTATCTATGTAAATATCTTTTGATCTATCAATCTATCTATATAAGATTTTCCCATCGCTAAAATAGAATATCGACAAATTATTGATGAAAATTATCCCAATCTAAAGTGCTCTTCATAAAATATTAACGCGAAAAATCCCTAGCAAATTTTTTAATGACGGAAATTCCATAGCTAATTATAATTTTTCCCATGCTATTTTTGATTGTAATTAAGAATAGTAATTAATATTTTTCGATTGAAAATGTATAGAAAATTCTCTAGCTAAATTTGCTATGGAAAATTCCCTTCCAATTTTAATTCCAAAGCTATTTTCACAATTTTATTTTTTTACAAAATATTTAATTACATATTTTTAAATTTTTATATTAAATTGAATAAAAACATATACTATAAACATTATTTTAATTAACAAAAAGAAAAAGCAGTTAATAAACTATACTGATACAATAGTTACATATTTAAAACAAAAATATAACATAGGTATATAATTATTTTAAACTAAATCATCATTCTCATCATATGATGCACTTGTGATAGGATCTCATGTGTGGATACTCTACTGGAACTCTATGTGCTATCTATCTTATCAAGGCTGCTAACTTTGACTCCATATATGTCATCTCCTATTGTATTGCATTCTTCATTTTGTTTATCTTATCATTCACTTCTTTCATTTTCTACATATACATCAATTCAAACATAAATGATATGAAGGTTGGAAACTTATTAATTTAGCAAAATTATATATATGACCATCACTTATATAGCATTTACCAATATGCATGAAGAATCCTGATTTAGAGAATTATGTAGTTTTGCAGCACATATATAGCATTTACCATTCATTGTGCAATATTTTATCCATAATACAAATATTGAATTTCCAACATACTATTTTAGAACATTGAAGAAATAAAATAATTACCCAATTGCTATTGGAATCATCACCAAGAGAGAATCTAGTAACAGATTGATGACCACTATCGGAGCCATATGACACATCGTGAGAATAAAGCATGTATTTGGTCTTCTCGTACATCAGCTCTAGAACTAACCCGTACATAATCTGGATGAAGAGATCAACATTACTGAGATAAAAATCTTTTAGTTTATTGAACTTGCACTATACTAGAATCAAACATCATATTTGATACTCATGATGCATTTTAGGTTTGAACAATTAGGAACAGAAAATACATAAAAAAATTCGATTTATATAAAATATAGAGCTCATGAAATATTTTGGTTTCAGTCCGGCATGGTTTCCCATTACTGATTCCGTCAATTAGGTATATCTTTATGAATTCGGCTGCATGGCAGGTGGATTCTATGTTTCTAACCTCAATTCCTTCCGAAGAAGTGATTGATGTTGATGCGAAGGATGGCCAATCCATGCCTAAGTTAGATGCAAAAAAAATTAAAAACATCAAGAAGATTCTTGGGCTGCAACAGCATAAGCAGTATGATAGTGTCAAAGCAAAAAGATATGGTCATCTCATGATGATGGCAGATCAAGATCATGATGGCTCGCACATTAAAGGTTTAGTGATCAATTTCATTCACTATTACTGGCCATCTGTGCTTAGGGTTCCATCATTCTTAGTTGATTTTATCATCCTAATCATGAAGGCAATGCATATAAGTGGAAGAGTTGTTCCCTTCTACACCAGTTGAGTTTATCACATAATACTTTAACCAACTGAGGAGGATGTTCATCATGCACAACTTAATGAAAAAGTGAACTACGATAGCTGCTAAAAAATGTCATCATATCTACTACAAATATAGTAATAGCAATAGCTTCAAATATTACAACCTAAAAATGGAAAAAAACTATGGATGCCTTCTCTCATTAACACAAACTATGATGCATATGTGCTGGTAGAATTATAGTGATCAAATAGGGTAGCGGCAGTGACTGACTAAGAAGGGAGTCAGTAGCAGAAATGTGGTAATGGTGACACTAATAGTGGTGGCTCAAAAATAACAACTAACACTAGGGTCTTAGCTGTTATTTTCTGCCGACTCTATGATTGGCCAAAACTACATATTCAAACCTTTCAATTATGCAAACGATTAGTCTGCCTAATAAGGACTCATAATTTAACTAAGAAAACTAAAAAGAAGGAGCATTCTTCATGCATATTTTTTCCTAGTCATATTCATGATCACCAAACCAACATAACCCCACCAGATATGAAATGGAAACCCCAACTTAACAAATCTGAAACAAATTACAACGTGATTTATGCTACACACCGGATACACATAAAGAATAAACAAAAAAATACCTCTTGTTCTACTCAATGGCTTGCACTGCATTAACTAGTTAATCTTATCGTCTATGATTCTTTTTTCACTTGAACATAAATAATAAGAGCTCATCTTCTTCCATGCCTTACTTTTGACTCTGATATAATGTTGTGTTTAAAATATTTATATAAATGGTACATATATATATACACTACAAGAAAATCCCTTATAATTGGGATAATTCCCTATCTAAATAAGCATCTTCCATCGCCAAACCGAACATAGCTACGGATTAATGATAGAACTGTTCCTAATTTAAAGTGCCCGTCACTAAAATTTAGAGAGGAAAGTGTCCCTAGCTAATAATTTAGTGATTGAAAAATCCCTAGCTAAAAAAATAATTTCTCTAGCTAAATTAGCAAACTAATTGAGAGTTTCCATCGCTAAATAGATATAATGATGGAAGCTTTCCCTAAATAAAGTGCTTGTTGCAAAATATTAGAAATGGAAAAAGTCTCTAGCAAAATAAATTTAGTGGCAATAAAAAACCATTGCTAAAATAAAGTTATCCCTAACTAAATTAGCTAGGAAAAATTCCCAAGCTAATTTAGCAAGGGATTTTCCCTTACTAATTAAGTAAGAGAATTGTCCATAGCTATTTTAATTTTAAAACTATTTTTATAATTTGATTTATTTTAAAATTTTTTAATTAAATATTTTTATATAAAATTGAATAAAAATAGAAACTATAAATGATAATTTATAAATTAAAAAAAATCATTAAATAACTTATTCTAATATAATATTTTACATAATTAAAACAAAAAAATAACAAAATCTTATTACACCTTATTCATCAATGTATCTACCGATAGTGAATAAAGTATAATCTATCCATGTATTGATGATGCTTTATCTCCCTATGTTCCTTCCATCACCAACTTTCTGCTGCGAAAAAGCTGTCCGAGTCACGATGCATCATGTCTAATAAAAAATCTCTTCACTTATACAAGATTCGTATGTGGAACAATGTACTATATCTGTAAGAAATTTAAACCACTCAATCAAAGCAAAATAAATAAAAAAAACTATGTTTTGATAAATATATAATACTACAGTATATATGTACATATATACTAGCATTTCACTGGTACATATATTATTGCAGTATAGGTACATATTAACTATAGTATTATGTGTACATATATACTGAGTACATATATACTTAGTATATATGTACATAAAATACTATAGTATTATACGTACGTATATATTGCATTTGTTGCTATTGCTGCTAGTGCCGCTGCCGCTACCATTGCCACTGCCACTACTGCTACCGCCACTATCGCCATTGCCACTGATACCGCCACTACTGCTGCTACATTGCCATTGCTGATAATAAAAGTGGGGCAGGTGCTGATGCTCAACTAATCAACTTGAGATTGAGCGAGTTTTAAATGAGGCGATGAGCTGCTTCTCCTAAAATAGGACCTGATATTCCTCCTGAACTATAATTACATGACATTATATGAGCATCATCATCATCAGCATTCTAAGACTTAGTACAATTAGAACCAATTATTGCAAAACCTAGAGCAAAAAACTTATTTACTCATACGTTCACTTTGTACCATGCGATAATTGCATATTAATACAATTACTAAGATTTTTAAGACCAACTTCTAGCTTCAAGGTTAGCCAGGACCAGAAATATCTTCATCTCACATCTTTAGGAAACATCTAATATCCATGGCTTTTATTACCTACATCAATGAGCAAAGCACGATGATGACTAGACCAGCTTGAGCAATTATATATTTAAAAGTGTGTCTGTGTGTAAATGGGTGTGTGCGTATGACAATATATACATGTCTACAAATAAATATATGCACCAACTTATGTATATACTCGGTATATATGTACGTATCTACTACAATATAAAAGTACGTATATACGTACTTTACATAACTATATATAAATATTTTGGTTCGTAAAGTATTTATATTTACGTATATATAAATATTTGTGGATATGTTGTACTTTATATATCTATCAAACATCTATTTGTACTCTAAGTGGTTGTAAGTTGTGTTGCACATGAAATACTTTACATGTCTAGTATAACTAATTGCAAAACTTAGTGTGTATAACTATATATAAATATTTTATTACTATGTAACAGTCTATATAATTAAATATAACTTTATTTGTAAACTATGTATACATATATATATATATATGCATATATAAAAATCTATATATTTGTTTATAACTTTGTATATATTTATGTATAACTACTTATAACTACTTGTATGATTATATCTATATATCAATTATATGTTTAACTATATATAACTTTATTTTTAACTAAAGATACTATATGTATAAGAACATATAACTATAAATAATTATCCTTGACTATATGTATATCTATAAAAACATTATACATAACTAAATTTAAATATATAATTAACAACATGTATTTAATATATATAATTATATATTAGTATATAAAAATGTATTTTATTATATCTATACCTATACATAACTATATGTATAAATATATAAAATTATATGAAAAAATATATATACCTACATGTATAAATAAAAGTATAACTATATGTGTAACTATATGTATACCCACATGTAACTATATTTATAATTACATGTATAACACCATATAACATTATGTTTAACTATATGTGTATAACTATTTATATATATTTGTATAACTATATAAAACTCTATATAATTTAATATAACGAAATGAGGCATGATTTCTTATCCTGACCATTTTTTAGTTGCTTGTTGAGGTATAACTTGCAACCTCCAAGCAGGCTCACATTTATCTCAAGAATGAGTGTATCGAGCTTTTGGTTTTTGATGTGTAAATATATATATACATATATACATACATTTAATTGATGTTAATAATTTATATATATATATATAGTTATTATATATAAATATACTATTTATATATATTGTTTTTTGTGTGTAGATATATATATTTTATTGAACACATGTGGAATAATGTTATAAATTATCGATTAATTACCAAGCTCATTAAAATTCATTGAAAAAAAATTGAGACATGAATATTAACAAACATATAAAGCATCATTGAACTTCATTGAATTTTAATTTAAACCATTTATTCATATTAAAAAATTTGTTACATTTTTAAAAAAATTGTAATAAATAAAACTAAATATAAATCATCAATATATATGGAATACAATTGTATATCTTCTGAATACATCAAGACACTTTGTTTTATTTATTCTAATTGAATTTTGAGTATTATCAAACTTTATTACTAATAAATGAAAGTTGTTAAAATATTATCATATGCTTATTTAAATATTATTGTAAATCATTGAAATACAATAACAATATTATTTTTTCATATGCTTTGCAACATTATTATTGTAAAGCATTGGATCTCCATTCCAGTAATTTATTCTTTATTTTTTATTTTAATATTCCAAGATTAAGTTGAATCATAATAAAAATTTTGCTATTTGAAGCTAAGCGATCAAAATCATTGATGCAAGCACATGGAGAGGAGAAGAATGTTCTAGGAAAGCTGCACAGGATCATGGTGCTACTGGGAGTGGCGAGGCAGAATTTTAGCTAATGAATTTTAGCTACAAGAAAATATTGTCATTTCAACTTCCATGTGTGCATAAATTCAACTTCCATTTCCATGCATAAATTTTATTAGTAATACCATGCATAAATACCATGCAGCCTATTGTCATTTCAACTTCCATTTCCACTACAAGAAAATATTGATTTAGCTAATGAATTTTAGTTAGGGATCAATCCCTATTAAAATTGCAAGTGATTAGCTAGGGAATAACAAGGGATTTATGATTTTTCTTTGAAAAAAAAATACAACGGATTAGCAACGAATTAGCGAGGGAAAAGTCTTTGTAAATTCCGTTCGAGAAAAGTGGAGAATTTAGTGACAGATTAGCGACGAAAAATTTTTGTAAATTCCACTCAAAAAAGTAGGGAATTTAGTGACGGATTAGTGACATAAATTTTTGGTAAATTCTGCTCAAGAAAAGCGGGGAATTTAGCGATGGATTTAGCGATGGAATTTCCCTCGCTAATTAAAGCCTGAAATTAGCAACGGATTTAGTGAAAGATTTTCCCTAGCTAATAAAATACTTAATTTAGTGACGGAATTAGCGATAGATTTTCCCTAGCTAATAAAATTATTGATTTAGCGATAGATTTAGAGACGGATTTTCCCTAGCTAATAAAATCCTTGATTTAGCGATAAAAATATTCTCTAGCTAATAAAATCATTGATTTAGTGATAGATTTTCCCTTGCTAATAAAATCCTTGATTTAGCTATGATTTAGTGACAAATTTTCCCTAGCTAATAAAATCTGTATTTTAGCTACGGAATTAACGACGGATTTTCCCTGCCTAATAAAATCCATATTTTAGCAACATATTTAGCGATGGATTTTCCTTGGCTAATAAAATCAGTAATTTAGCTACGGATTTACCGATGGATTTTTGCTAGCTAATAAATTCTATATTATAACTACGGATTTAGCGACCAAATTTTCCTAGCTAATAAAATACGTAAATTAGTGACGGATTTAATGATGGAATTTCTCTAGAAAATAAAATCCTCAATTTTGCAACGTATTTAGCGATGAAATTTCTCTACAAAATAAAATGCTTAATTATGCGACGTATTTAGTGACAGAATTTTCCTAGCTAATCTAATTTATAATTTAGCAATGGATTTTATCTATCTAATAAAATTCGTAAAATAGCGATGAATTTTTTCTAGCTTATAAATCCGTAATTTAACTATGGATTTAGCGATGATATTTTCCTAGCCAATATTTAATTATTTAATTTTCTTTATTTATTATTTGTTTTAATATTTTATTTAATTTAGTTTATTAAATGTATATTAATGGTATATATATGAGCAATCCTTGAAAGATACATTCTCCTCATAAAATCATAAAAAAATTATATCATAAAATAATAATTTATAAATTATAAAAATACAAAAAACAATTATATATATTAATAATGACTAAATTAACTATTTTTATGAATACAAAAAATTTATCTAAAATTTTAAAATAAGAAACTTAAACATTTGTATTAAAGTAACATTAAATAATAAATTCAATAAGAATATTATTTTTTTTCTATATTTAAAAAAAATTAAATTAATATATATTAAAATTTCTATTAATATAATTGTAAATTAATTCATTGTATAATAAAATAAAAAATATTTTCAAAATTATCTGAATTGATGAATAAACAAGTAAAAATTAATATTATTATAAGTAAAAAAAATTATTATTATAGAAAACTTTTAAATAAATAAATAATACAAATTTTAAAAATATTGAAATATAATAAAAATAAAATTTTTTTAATAAAGTTAAAAGAAAATAAATTAATATTTATTAATAAATACATGGATGTTTGCTATTAAAAAAATTTATACAAATTAAATAATTTAGTAATATTTTTACTATTAGTTTTTAACATTAAGTTTTTATTAAAATAATAAATATAATTTATTTTAATTTTCTTCTCACATTAAGTAATTTTTTGATTTTTAAAAATTATTAATGATATCAATGAAAATTATACCTTTAAAATTATTTCATATTATCTTCGTAAAAATTAATATGAATTCTTAAAAATTTAAAACAATAAAATATAAATTTTTATATATTTTTTAACATTAATAGTATTTTATAACTTTTAAGCGAGTGACTAGAAGACAAATTATTTTTTCATTTATCTCTTATTATATAGAGTTTGTTGATATTGTACCTATTTGATATTTTTTTATAAGGCTAAACATATATTTTTTTAATTGTTTATATATTTATTATTTAATTAATAATATAATAAAAAATTGTAAGGTGTTTGTTTTTCTTCTGTACCTTGCTACACACACATTAATTTTGTTGAAAAAATTTTGATAGTAAATAAAATTAATGAGTCTTTTGATTATATATATATGTATTGTTTATTTAGTGTTTTAATAATTAAAAATATAAAAAATTTGCTACTATTTACATTCACATCAAGACCCGATATTCTTCAATATTAAGTGAAGTGAACCTCCACATTCGGCCATCAATCCCTCGACACCAATGCATTAACATATAATCGAGGTTTAACTTTTAATATTTATTTGTTTTGAGGTATGTTTTATATATTTATTATCGATTATCTTGTTTAAGCTTATGCATATTGATTCTGTTATTTATTGTATCAAAATTCTTCTCTTTTATTCATGATGGTGTTATTGGATTGCATATATATACTTAATCGTATACATATTCATGCATTTGTGATATAATGAGTTATCATTGTGTGGATTTTGATGGTGCATAGTAGGTATGCCGAATTAATAACTTCTTCAATATACATAATTACATACTGTATACAAAAATAGTATACATAAATATAAGTGTGCTTTATATAAGTGTGTTTAAACATAACTATATATATATATATAACTATAAAAACAGTATACACAAACTATTTAAACATAACTATATCTATATAACTATAGAAACAATAAATATAACCTTTTACTATAATTTATAAGTAATTTATAAAAATTGTAAAAACTTATGATTAAAAATGCAAAAACATCTAATATTGGAATTTAAAGTATTTTAAATCCTATGAAATTTAACTAATCAAATTAAGCACTTTACATCCCTTGAATGAGAGTGCCCTAGGATCTTGATGATAAACCCTCGTGCAATGTCATCCTTAAATTATTCTGAGTCATTATAAACTCATTATGTACTCATATCAAATAATTACTTCTCAATGTTGTCTGAGCCACTTGTATTTATTGCATGATCAATAATTGAAAAGTAAATTTGTCCATCCCTTTATATTGCACCATAAAAGAAAGATTTATTATGATTCCTATGGCTAGAATGATTTATATTCATTTCATGCTAGCTAAATAGCCACTAGAGGGATGACATTTCATAAGTCATATGATGGTTAATTATATTCATTCTAGCACCATAATTTGATTACGTTTCTAATTTGAACCAAAGAAAAAATATTATAAATTTAATTTGAAAAATAGATTTAGTGACTTACAAGATATGTATGCCATATTATCAATTTTTTTATTTATTATATCTTAAAATTTTTAATATTTCTAAATTGTTTGTAGGAATACAAGTCGACGGGTTAAGAGCCAACATAAACCCAAGCTAAATTCTACACATCAACCCGCATTATGTTCAAATCCCTTGTAAGGGACTAAGTATAAAATTATTCATCATGTATAATGAAAATGATAAATCAAGGTTTTATTATAGTTTTGTATGGCACTACAAATAAGCTTGAACAAAGAGACCATGCTTATGATGCTACATAAAGGTATTTTGTAAGTTTTTGAGTTGATCACATAGCAATTAAGGAAATATCAAAAATAAATTAGTGATCAAGAATAATTATTAGTCTTGCAAAGGAGTCTAAAAAATCCAAATTATTGAGAGATAAAAGAAAATGAAAATAGAGTAGCCTTATAACTCTTAAGTAGCAATTACATGCATAACAAGAAATCCAATTCATTCTAATCATCAAATAGAACAAAACATTAGGCTTGAATCTCTTAAATTACAAAAAAAAATAACAAAAACAATTTAATATATGCATTGATACCACTAAATGGTAGGAATATTGCTCTGAGAAGTATTTTCTTAAATTAATTCAATTTAAAAATTTTATTAAATAGATTTCTTGACAATGAAAGAACTATTCTTTATAATTTGTTGCTTCCAAAAATTGCACTAAAATTTATCTAACTTTGAAAAGAAATGGAATTCATCCACAACAATAATAATAATAATAATACTTAAAATTTTCATCTTTAATCTATATATATATATACACATATATATATTGGATAATTATGTTATGGAATCCAAAAATATATATCTATGATTTGGGTTATATTTTAGTACCTAAATTCGGATAATCATTATTATCCCAATATAATTAAAAAAACATTATCATAAACTTGTTTCAGCTTACTCAGTTTGCAAAAATGAGTTTATGCATATGTTTATGGATACAGATTATTTATGAACTCCTTATGCATAAGTTTTTATTTATGAAAAATAGAGTTTCTGCATAAACTCATATGCATACTTGAGTATATGCATACCGTATGAATAAATGAAGGTAATTATCAGTATAGTAATTTGGAAGACCCAAATCATAAATATTTTGGATTTGGGTCCCCAATTGTTATATTAAAATTAAAAATTATAATAAAACATAAATATTTTCATTTTGGGACCCCTTAACATTTTTTCCTACAACATTATAACTTTTATCCACTTTTTATGCACTGAAATGCATCAACTTTGTTTATCTCATAGAAATTTTTAAAAAATTTAAATTTAAAATAATAGTTTCAAAATTCAAAAATCAATTTTTGATTCTCATAGGGTTTACCAAAATATACTTCTTCAAAGAACAATGATAGGTTCAAACCCAGGGCTTACACCCATTTAATGATGCCACCATCAATCCAACTAGTAACTTTTTAGAAATCTTGTATTCAAAAATCTTTATCATGGTAACGCAAGTAGGATTTGATTATTTTAAGTATAAATATATGTACAACTATATGTGTACCCAAATGTATAACCACATGTAACTTTATTTATAATTACATGAATTAAAACATAAAACATTATGTTTAATTATATGTGTAGAACTATATATAAATATTTATAAAACTAAATAAAATTTTATATAATTAAATATAACTATCTTTTAACTATTTATACATATATGTATACATATATGTAAATCTATATATTTGTTTATAACATTGTATCTATTTATGTATAACTAAATATAACTACTCGTATGAATATATATATAACTAAATGTTTAATGATATATAAACTTTTATAACTATATATATTATATGTATAATAACATATAACTATTAATAATTCTATCTTACTATATGCATAACTATAAAAACTTTATAAATAACTATATATATATATAAAATTAACAACATATATATAATATAGATTTTTATATATTATTATAAAAATTGTATTATAGTATATCCATACCTATACCTAACTTTATTTATAAATATATGAAATTATATGAAAAAATATATATGCATACATGTATAAATATAAGTTTAACTATACGTGTAACTATATGTATAACCAAATGTAACTATATTTATAAGTATATGTATAAAAACATACAACATAATGTTTAACTAAATATGTATAACTATATATAAATATTTGTATAACTTTAAAAAACTCTATATAAATAAATATAACTTTATTTTTAATTATGTATACATATATGTATACATATATGTAAATCTATATAATTATTTATAACTTTGTGTACATTTATTTATATTTACTTATAACTTCTTGTATGCATGTATTTATATATAATTATATGTTAAACTAAATGTAACTATTTATAACTACATTTACTATATGTATCCTAACATATAAAATATGAGATAATACTATTTTGTTAAACTAACTTGAAATAAAATGGCTAAAGATATAATATCAATAATTTGTTAGCACATAGCATGAGAGTGTCCATTGATCAGGCTCATATATGGTATAATACAAATAAGGAAGGTACTCTTACTTAATCCCAGCCCTTGGTCCTTAGGCTTAAATATGAACTTATGTATAACAAAGAATGTAATATTTGATAGGTTTGTACTGAAGAACTTATATTTTCTTTTATATAATTCTTCATTATAACACAACACTCTCTATGTGTCTTTCTTTCTCTCTATAATTCTTTCTCATTCTCTTCCTCTTTTGCATTATATGTCACACTCTCTCCATTGTTAATTTTTTTCTCGCTCTTCTTTTTGCTTGTTCTCTCTCTTTCCACCCCCCTCTCTCTCTCTCCCTCTCTCTCTCTCTCCCTCTCTCCCCCCCTCTATTCACCACTCTCCCTTTCATCATTTCTCTCACACTCTCTCTCCCTCCTCTCTCTCCCCGACTCCCCATTTCTCTGCCCCTCTCTCCCCCAACTTATCTCTTTCACTCACTCTCTCTCTCTCTCCCTCTTTTCCTTCAAACATTAAATGTATTTCTATTTTGATTTTCTTTCTTGTGTATTATCACATTTTGCACCCTTTATTTAGTATATTTATGATATTTATTAATCTTTATCATGCTAAAAATTATTTTATCTATTATGTAGATTCTGCAAATGCTTTGCCTCGATATTCATAATATTTAATTTTTAAAAATTCATCTATAAGTAATTTTATTTAATTATTTGTATATTTTGAAGTAATAGAATCTTTTATTCAAAATAATGATTGGGCATTATTTTTTGTAAATAAAATAGGACAAAATGAGATCAAATCATCAGTGGATGTACATAAGGGTTATTAATGGAATTTTGAATAAATATTTTTTGACTTGGCTTGAAACATTCATAAATTTTGCATGTACTCAATCGAGATTAATGGATGGAGAAAAAATTAAGTGTCCATGTAATCATCACAAGTATCAAAATATCCCTTTTCATGATGCAAACATTATAAGATATCATTTGGCTAAATATTACTTTGTGCCAAATTATTTTGTTTGGATTTATCATGGGGAAAGTACAATGACTCTGAATATTGACGAAATAGAGGGTATTGAATCATTTTCTTGTGGCAAATAATCATCAAACGATACCATAGAATGATCATGGAAGCTGCTGGTGCTGACTTCAATATGGATTACGTGGATGAACCACCTAATCCTGAAGCTTAGAAATTTTTGAAATGCTTAAAGCTGCAGATAAAGAGTTGTAGCCTGGTTGTAAAACACATTCGTAATTATCACTTGTGGCTTGACTAATAAGCATTAAGTCAGAAAATCATATGTCTGAGAAATTATTTGATCAGGTGATAGAACTAATGAAAAAGATTGTTCCTGATAATAATTGATCACTAACAAATTTTACAACACTAAGAAGTTACTATGAGGAATGGATCTACTTGTGAAAAAAAATGATTGTTGTTTAAATGGATGCATGTTATATTGGGGCGGGGATAGTGATTTAATTATGTGTATGTTTTGTGATCATTCTTGATTTAGGAAGGCACCTCGTGTTGTAGATACGTGACAAAAATTGAAGGTTGTCTTTAAGAAGATATATTATTTTTTATTAATTCCTTGGTTATAGAGACTATATGCATCAAATGCTACAGCAAAAGATATGAGGTTGCATTCTGAGCTTGAGGTTGAAGATGGGGTAGTGTGTCATCCATCAAATTCACCTGCTTAGAAGCCTTTTAATTATATACATCAAGATTTTGTAGCAGAAAGTCGAAATGTGAGATTGAGTCTCTACACTGATGGATTTTAGCCATTTGTGCAATTTGGACAATAGTGTTCAACATTGCTAGTGATAATGAAACCTTATAACTTGTCTCCATTATTGTGTATGAAGAAGCAATATATATTTTTGTCAATATTGGTTCCAAGGCCAAAAAATCTGAAATACATGTTGGGTGTTTTCTTACAGCCTCTTATTGTAGAGTTAAATTATTTATGAGATGTTGGCATGAATACTTATGATATCTTAAAGAAACAAAATTTCATTATAAGGACAGGCGTTATGTGGACGGCAAGTGATTTTCTAGCATATTCAATGTTGCCTGGCTGGAGTACTACAGGACAATTCACATGCCCATATTGCATAAAATATTCGGATGCATTTACCCTCAAATTTTGTGGTAAACAGTCATGTTTTGATAACCATCATAAGTTTCTACCTATGAATCATCCATTTCGAAGAAATAGAACTGCATTTCGAAAAAATAAAACTGTGATGACAGTTGCACCAGCAGTTTGTTCAGAAGATGATATTATGACAGAGATTCAGAGTTTGGGTTTGAAGAAGGTAACTGAAAAGGAAGCTAATAGAAGTAATGGACCAATAGGCAAATTATTTGGCTGGAGGAAACATAGTATGTTTTGGGACTTGCCCTATTGAAAGTCCAATTTAATTCACCATAACTTAGATGTAATGCATATTGAAAAAAATTGTTTGACAATGTTTTCAACACTATCCTAAATGTAGACAAAAAAACAAAAGTTACTTTAAAATCAAGACAAGAGTTGAATGATTACTGTTAGCATCCTAAAATGAAACTAAATAAGGAAACAAAAAAATTTCTTAAAGCTTGCTACACACTTGATAAGAAGGCAAGACAAATATTGTGTGAATGGGTTAAAAATTTGAATTTCTCTGATGGATATGTCAAATATAGGTAGATGTGTGGATATGAAGAATCATAAATTATTTGGAATGAAAAGTCATGACTGTCATGTATTTATGCAAAGATTAATACCAATTTTATTCTGTGAATTACTTCCCCTAAGTATTTGGAAGGTCCTTACAGAACTTTGTTTTTAAAATAACTAACTACAACCACAATCAAAATAGATGACATGGTGAGGGTGGAGAATGACATTCCACTTATTATTTGTAAGCTTGAATGGAGATTCACACTATGTTTTTTTAATTCAATGGAGTATTTGTAGGTCCATTTGGCATTTGAAGCAAGGATAGCAGGTCCAATGCAATACAGGTGGATGTATCCTTTTGAGAGGTAAATACATAAAGTTTGCTATGTTTTATTATTTTTACATAATGTAATATTGTAATTTAATATAATTAAAACCAAACATTATGGTTGTAGGTATCTTCGTAAGTTGAAATTGAATGTTAGAAACAAGGTAAAAGTTGAAGGTTCAATTTGCAATGCATATTTAGTAAAAGAAGCATCATTATTTTGTTCTTATTATTTTGAGGATCATGTCAATAAAAAGAAGAGAAATGTACCTCGAAATGATGAAGGTAATGTGATGGTAGAAGATGATTCTATGAACAAACTTTCTATCTTCAAGCACTCTAGAAGTGCATTTGGAAGAGCAACGAAAATATGTATGATAGATGAAGAGTACAAAGCAACCTCGAGCTATGTTTTACTTAATTGTGAGAAGGTTGCATCATACATTGAGTATGTATACACAAAATCATTGTAGGTTTAATCATAGTTTAATTTTATTTTTAATAAGAATTATTAAAAAATTGATATACATTTTTCTCTCTCATTTTATATTTATGTAGTATTTATGTTGAGTAGTTAAAATATAGGCAACCAGCAATTTCCAGCAATGATGTCGATTATATGCTAGAAACTAAATTTGTGATTTGGTTCAAAAATTGTGAGAATTATTAAGTTTTAAAATTTTGAATTATTTAATTTATTATTATCTTTTATTTGTTAATATAAATTTTTTAATGTCGCAGGCAATTGATCCTTCAAATAGAGATTCAAATATTTTTATACAGAATCTAAGTAAAGTCCCGTTTAGATATGTGACAACCCATCCTGGGTATTTTGTTAATAGATATAAATTTCACATAATCAGGCATGGTTCTTATAAAATTATATGAATAGTGGTGTATGCATTAAATGCATAGGATATAGTGCAAACGAGATTGATTATTATGATCAACTCAAAGAAGTTATTGAGTTGGAGTATCATGGACTCGAAAATAATAAGATTGTATTATTTAAGTGCAAGTGGTTTGATCCTACATGAAATGTGGGCACAAAGATTCATTCGGAATATAAGCTAGTGGATGTTAACAATAAATGTATATATAATTGATATGAGCCATTTATTATGGTAGTTCAAGCTGCTCAAGTATATTATTGTACATATTCGAGTTTATCTCATGATAAGAGTGATTGGTGGGTGATTTGCAAAATCAAAGAACAATCAAAATTTGAAGTACCAACATCACAACAAAGAAGTGCAGACTTAGATATTGCAACGGCATTCCAGGAAGATGACATAAATAATATTGAGCCTGTGAATGTAGATGAAGATCCAAAAAATTTATGTGACTCAAATGGTGAGATAATAGAAATTGAAGATGATCAATTTCTATCTTAAGATGAGTTCGAACTTTTATCGGAATCAGACAAAATATCAGAAGAATCATTGGAGGAGGACAGTGATGCCGATAATTAAATTATTATAATTTTATTATAATATTAAACTATAAAAGACTTTTTATAATTTGTTGAAATCTATCGGTGTGTTTTATTCTCAAATGCATGCTTGTTCATCATATCTATATTGTTTGTTTTATGTTTTATTTTGTACTGTAGATGATGCCTAAAGGACGTGGCCATGGTGGAGGTGAATGTGGACACATAAATGAAACAAATTCATCAAGTATGATACATTATGTTGCAGAATCAATACCATGTCATAGCCACCATATTCAGACTTTAACATCACAATCACCATCTTCATTTCTATCACCATCACCATCATTGAGACCTCTACTATCACCTTTAGCAGATGTAAGCCCACCACCCATTGTGCTTCCTGCACACACTTTTGTTCCATCTCTATCTTCTACAACACATTTTACACCGATAGTTTGCCCATTTACAAAACAACGACATCATCAAATGTTGTGCATTCCTCTGTAGTCAGTGCAAAGTTAGAAATTGATATCTTGGATGGGAGGTAAAAGAAATATATAAAAATGACTTTAAAAAAAATTTTATGTTCTATTAGTGGTTTTTTATAGTGTTATGATTTTCTTGTTTTCAATGTTATTTATTAATTTGTACAGTTTTATTCCATCTCACAAGTGTTCGACTATAATTATAAAGTATTTCAAGAAAATCACTGATTCTAAAGCATTCTCCTAGAAGAAAGCTTCTAAATCGACATAGGAGTCCTATTTTAATGACTTTCAGGTAAAAATAACTATACAAAATCATTAAAAAATAATTATAAAATTACTTAACTATTATGTTGGTTTTTATTCAAGCAGTAAATAATTATGTTCTTGTTGTTAATAAAAATTCTTATGTGATTTTTCTTTATATAGAATCAATGCACGTGGACACTCAAATTGATGGAAAGATAGTCATTATGGGAGATCAAAGCTGCTCAATGGTATTCTGATTTTGTTTATAAATTGAAGAATATGAAAGAAAGGCCTGATTTTATATCCGAGGATTACTGGCCCGAATCACTTAAGAATTGGCAGGAGCCAGATGTGAAGAAAAACCAGATATTGCCAGCAAAAATCTGCAAAGTGAGGTAGGCTGGACAAGATACAGGAATCTGTCAACACACAGGAGGGTCAAAGTCGAGAATTGAGCACTCTCGAGATTTAGTACACTTTTAAAATTTTAAACATTTATATATTTAGTGGTTGTCCTAGTAGTCCAATAAATCAAACCTTTGCATGATTTTATTAATTTTGTTAAATTTTTTGTTCATTTTTTTAATGACTTAATAAAAACATATTCTAAGCTGGAGAATTAGGTCGAGATCCAAAATTTTATGAGATTTTTAGGAAGATGCGCGTGAAGAAAGTGGATGGCCAGTTTCTTGACAATAAGTTTCAGATGATTGCAGTAAGAACTTGTTATATTAATAAAATTTTATAATACTACAGTATATTCTGAAAATTGTTTGGAATGAAAAATATTTATTTTATTTTTGTATATCTAGAATTGTTTTTTCTTCTATTTAATCTCAGGACCTAATGGAGGAACGTGTGATGGCTGCTCATCAACAAGATGAGGGTTCTTTGGATCTCTAACCAAGAGACTATGATCCTATTTATTTGGAGACCATAGGAGTTCGTGAGAAGTTAGCGGGTGTATGGAATCAACTCGAAGGGAGTGGCATTTTGTTGTAGCAGTCGTGCTTCGAATTCATCTGTCTCAGTAATGGTGGATGATGCGGTCGAACAATAAACAATGGAAACAAATGAATGTATTGTAGTTATGAAGACCGAAATAAAAAAGAAGGATGAGCAGATATCTCATTTGAAGGAAAAAATATATGAAATTAAAGAACATAAGGATGAGCAGATATCTCATATGAAGAAGAAATATATGAAATTAAAGTACAGAAGGATGAGCTGTATACTAATTTGATTGAAGCAATGTAAGAAATTAAAGAAATGAACAATGAGATAAAAAGAATTTATAATGTAATGCAACAGCACATGTCCTATATGGAGTCATAGTTAGCGAGATTGGCACAACATATAACATTCCGAGATCTAGCTGCGAAACCTCGTAGGAGAGGCTAGCATTTCCTATAAATTATGAGGATGATTTTGTATGAGAATTATTTCTGAACTGTTATTTATTTTTGTCTATCTGTAGCAAATAATTATAATATTTTTTTTGCAGGTTTCAATTTTTATTATTTTGGTTTAGTTCTTTGCTTTTCCCATTAACCTATTAATGAATCATTGTAGGACACATTATCTGAGACACATGAAAAAATTCTTATTTAGAGCATTCAGACATTGCCACGGACCTTCCAATGTGTGAGTCCCATATTTACCGATATTAGTTTTATCAAAAGGATGGGTAGCTTATTTTATCATTATTATTCCTAAAACATTTTATATTTGCACTCTTTCTTTCTAAACATAATTGCTGGGCATCTTTTGGATTTTTTTAAAGCTGTATGACAATCAACTTTAATTTATGTTTGTTCATGTCTGTAATATTTGTTTTTATATATATGTGAATATGTTTTTGTGTATATTAATTTTTTGGGTAGAGTTTTAGCCTATTATAGGTATGTAAAAGCCTATTTTCAGCAGGGGCAGCGGCGGTGGTGGTGGTGGTGGCAGCGGTGGTAAGGCGACATCAACGAGAGTAGTGGGAGTAGTGGTAGCAGTAGTAGCAGTGGCCGTAGTGGCAGCTACGGCGATGATGGCAGCAGTAGTGGTGGTGGGGGCGGTAGAGGAAGCAGCGACAGCAGCAGCGTGCCAGTAGCAATGGTGGCAATGGAGGCAGCAACGGTAGCACCGGCAGCTACTACATCAGTAGCGGCAGCACCAGCAACAAGAGCATCAGCAGCGGCATTGGCTATGGCAGCGGTAGTGGCAGCGGCAGCGACAGGGGCAGTGGCAGTGGCAACGACAACAGTTGTAGGAGTGGCAGTGGCAGTAAGAGTAGCAGCAACAACAACAAATGCATTATATACATATGTATATATTCAGTATATACATACATGTAATACTACAGTATTTTATGCACATACATACTAAGTATATATATGTACTCAATATATATGTATGCATAATACTACAGTTTATATGAACATATATTGCAATAATATATGTACGAATGAAATAGTAGTATATATGTACATATTTATTGTAGTATATATATATTTATCAAAACAATGTTTTTTTTATTTATTTTGATTTGATTTGGTTGTTTGAATTTCATACAGATATTGTATCTCATTGTTTCACTTACGAAGCTTGTATAAGTGAAGACATATTTCAACAAACATGATACACCATGACTCGTACAACATTTTCACAGCAGAAAGTTGGTGATCAGAGGTGCAGAGTGAGAGAAAACAATGTCAATGCATTTATAGATTATACTTTATGCACAGTCGGTAGATACATTGATTAATAAGTAGTAATATAATTTTTGTTATTTTTTTGTTTTAGTTATTTAAAATATTGTGTTAGAATAGGTTATTAAATGAAGTTTTTTTGTTTAATTTATAATTTTTATTTATGGTTTCTGTTTTTATTAAATTTAATATAAAAATATTAAATTATTTAATTTAATTTTATTTTAAGCTGTATAGCAATCAACTTTAATTTGTGTTTGTTCTTGTTCGTGTCTATAATAACTATTTTTATATATCTGTGAAAATATTTGTGTGTCTTCGAACTTTTTGGGTAGAGTTTTAGCCTATTATAGGTATGTAAAAACTTATTATCAGTAGCAGTAGCAGTAGTGATAGTGGCGGCAGCAACGATAGTGGAAGTGACAGCGGTGGCAATGGTGGCGGCGACAGCAGTGGGGGCTAAACATAATGTTGTATGTTATTATACATTTAATTATAAATATAGTTACATGTTGTTATACATATAGTTACACATATTGTTATACTTATATTAATACATGTATGTATATATATATATTTTATATAATTTTATATATGTATGCATATAGTTATCTATAGGTATATATATGGTAAAATACATTTTTATATACTAATTTACAAATGTATATTTAATATATGTTGTTAATTATATTTTTAAATATAGTTATGTATAATATTTTATAGTTATACATATAGTCAAAGATAATTATTTATAGGTATATGTTCTTATACCTTTGGGATTCAATGGCAAAAAGACATAAAACAGAAAATACACAAGTTCGGCTTGTAACATATCAGAACAAAGTAAATGCGGTCTAGTATTTCATGCATGCAATATATAAATATAAATACAATTTGAATCACCCTAAAAACAGGTGATGTCATCCATATAATAGAACAAAACTCAAGCAAAATAGGAAAAGATTAGATCCACATCCAGATATGTCAACAAAGTTTGCCTCTTTCTGCTAAAATTGTTTATGATTTGCTAGCAATGTAATCGGAAATCTAATCAAGACCTTCGTAGAGGCCCTCGCCATAGGTAGCATAGGTGCTCTGAATGTGCCAATGGCATTGGAGAAAAGAGTGAAGTCCTAGTTGTTAGTAATTTTAGCTGCATTCATCACAATGGGAAGATCTTGCTTATTGGCAAACACTAGCAAAATTGCATCTCGAAGCGTTTCCTTGTTTAGCATCCTATGGAACTCATCTCTAGCTTCAACAACTCGATCTCTATCATTGCTCTCTCCCACAAATATGAGACCTTTGGTATTTTGGAAGTAATCCCTCCAAAAAGAGCAAATCTTGTCTTGACCCCGAATACCCCACACAGTGAAATTGATGTTTTTGTATTCAAAAATCACTACATTGAAGAAAATAGTAGGAATTGTGGTGACAATATTATCAAGCTTCATCTTATACTGAATGGTTGTCTTAACGCCAACATCAAGACTTGGCATTAAAATTCTCATCTCCTTGTTGGCAAACAGCCTATTGGATAGCTTTGTGAACATAAACCCCATTTCTTCCTCTAAATCTCAATCCCTTTTTCATATGGCAGTAAAGAGATCTGATGAGAGAAAGAAATAGAATCAATAAACCTCAAGAAATGGTCACCAGAGAGGGAGGAGAACCTCTATATGTTCTTATACCTATAGTATATATAATTAAAAATAGAGTTATATATAGTTACACATATAATTATATATAGATATATTCATACAAGTAGTTATAAGTATTTATACATAAATATATACAAAGTTATAAATAAATACATAAATTTAATTATATGAATACATATAGGTATACATATATACAAATATAATTATATTTAATTATATAGAGTATTACATAGTCATACAAATATTTATATATAATTATAAATATGTATGTAGTTAAAGATATTCTTATATATAATATTTTTATAGTTATACATATAGTAAAATATAATTATTTATAGTTATATATTATTAGACATATGATATATTTTGTTAAAAATATAGTTATTTAGAATTACTCATATAGTTATAAAATATTATATAGTTGAACAAATAGTTATATATAGTTATTAATATAGTTATAAAAATAGTTTACATAGTTACAAATATAGTTAAATATAATTTTGAAGAGTTTTATATATTTATAAAATATTTATAAATAGTTATAATATACTATGATAACAACACATTCTAAAATGCTCAATTGAATTACACCACTATAGAAAAAGAACTTGTATCAATAATCTTTTCTCTTGGATAATTTATATCATATTTAGTGGGAACCAAAGTCATAAAATATACTAAATATTCTATAATCAAAGATCTCATAGAAAAGAAAGATGTCAGGCCTAGATTGATTTAATGTATTTTACTATTACAATAGTTTGAACTAAAGATATTAGATAAGAAATGTACATATAATCAAAATTAAAAATAGCTTATCAAGACTAGAAAAAGAAGATAGAAGAGTTGTTGAAGAAGATATTAGATAGAATTTTTTATTTGAACAAATTATAGTATTGAATGAAAATGTAACTCCATGATATGTAGTATGGAATGAACCTTATCATTGCAAGTAGTAATCTGATCAAATTTTGAGGCAAGTGTTATAGATGGGATATTAGTAGTATCTTGCAATAATGTCACTTTTTGCTCATGCTCTCACGAATTTGTGGAACATGTTAATATTTTTATGTGCCCAAGTATTTTTATTCTCAAAATTAATGTTGATATTTACATATATATGTATGAATATAATGTGCATATACACTGCCCTACACACATACACACATTTATACATCCATATACATTAGTATACATTATATATTAGCATAAACATTTTTGTACTTGTATATATATTCACACATGTATCTACATTTTAAAAGTAGTGTGTATATACTTGTATGCATGCATATACTACTCTACACATACACAAACACACACATATACCTATATACGTAATATATTTTTAAATGTACACATGAAACTATTATATATGTGTGTATGTGTGTGTGTGAATGTATTTAAAATTTTTTGATTTTGAAAATTTAATTTAAATAAAATATTATATATTGTACACAATTTATAAAATATTGTAAATTCTTTATATTTAAAACAAATATTTGTGTGTAAGTGTGTATGAAGCATATTAATGCGTAAAATGAAATTATGAAGTAAATATATAAGCTTCTATTTTATTCAAATTGTTGTTTTTTTAATATTTATATTAAATTAACTATCATTATAGTCATATACATAAATGAAGTTGGCATATTTGTAAATTATTTTGGTTTTACAATAATGATAAAAATTAAAATATAGTTCATAAATAGATAATATTGTTTTTGTTTTTCTATATAATTTTTTTATTAAAATATTAATGTCTATGATAAATTTCTACCTATTATTTATTATTATTATTAAATTTTTAGAAACTTTAAAATTCAAACAAATTTAATGTAGTGGATATAAATACATGCCTTTATTATTTAGTAAAAAATAAATTATTTCTTTAATTATGTTCAAACATAATAGATTACCATATAAATTCAAGAGTAAATCTTTCTAGGAGTAATTATTTTTTTTTATTTTATTCAATATATATAAATGACCATTAAATATATGATTTGGTTTTTATAAATAATTATTTTTAAATTTATTTTTCAAATTTAATACATTACAATATTTTTTTTAATTAATAGATACATTTCAAACCGTATTTATTTATAATAAATATAACATATTATATATTATGAGGTGCAAATTTTATTCTGTAAATAAATTTTATTTTTAAAGTTTTATCTTTGTAAATTGAAACTATATCACATATATATTTTAGAAATTTGTTATAATATTTATTACACAAACATATTATTATTTGTTTTGAAATTTACAAAATGAATTTTAACAAATGAACATTTTATTAGAAATCAATTTTAGTTAAATGATATTAAGTAAAACAAAAATGCAAACCCTAAACATATTAAATCATAATGATTTATACACACATATAAAAATACAATATAAAAGATTTAAGATTGAAAAAATAAAATTTAAGTTCCTAAAATATATGAGAAAATGATATTTATAGAATATCCAAAAAAAAACTTGTATGAATGGGATGAATGATATGAATGGATATTAAGTTTATAGAGCTTGTAGATATATACATGTAGATGTAGTTATATATTTTTTTTCAAGTAATTAAATATAATTAGAGATATGGCTATGTATAGGTATTAATGTTGATAAATATATTTTTATATAGTAATATGTTGATATACATAATGTTAAATACATTTATATATAATTATATATCTATATATATGTATATTAAATATATGTTGTTATATTTATATATAGTTATGTTTATGTATACTATTTTTATAGCTATAGATATAGTAAAATACACTTATATTGAAATTCGAATTATATCACACATGCATATTGATGTATAGTTCTGTTTAAATATATTATATAAAATACTCTTAAGATTATGTATACTGTTTATATATAGTTATGTAGATTGATGTATATATCAAGTCGGCATCCCTTATACTATTTATGTATTCTATTTATGTATTCTGTTTATATGTAGTTATGTATATTAATGTAGATAAATATATTTATATATAGTAATATGTTGATTACATATTGTTAGATACATTTATATATAGTTTATATATATATATATATATATATTAATATACGTTGTTATATTTATATATAGTTATGTTTATGTATACTATTTTTATAGTTATAGATATAGTAAAATACACTTATATAAGAAATTCAAAGTATATCACACATGCATATTGATGTATAGTTATGTTTAATATAAAATACACTTATGTTTATGTATACTATTTATGTATAATGTTTATATATAGTTATGTATATTGATGTAGATATCAAGTTGGCATGCCTTATACTATTTATGTATACTATTTATGTATAATGTTTATATATAGTTATGTATATAAATGTAGATAAATACATTTATATATAGTTATATATATATATGTGTGTGTGTGTGTGTGTGTGTGTGTATTAAATATACATTGTTATATTTATATAGAGTTATGTTTATGTATACCATTTTTATAGTTATAGATATAGTAAAATACATTTATATGAGAAATTCGAATTATATCACACATGCATATTGATGTATAGTTATGTTTAAATACACTTATATAAAATACACATATGTTTATGTATACTGTTTGTATATAGTTATGTATATTGATGTAGATATCAAGTCAGCATACCTTATACTGTTTATGTATTATGTTTATATGTAGTTATGTATATTAATGTAGATAAATATATTTATATATAGTAATATGTTGATATGCATATTGTTAAATACATTTATATATAGTTATATATAGTTATATATAGTTATATATATATATATATATATATATATATATATATTAAATATACATTGTTATATTATATATAGTTATGTTTATGTATACTATATTTATAGTTATATATATAGTAAAATACACTTATATAAGAAATTCAAAGTATATCACACATGCATATTGATGTATAGTTATGTTTAATATAAAATACACTCATGTTTATGTATACTATTTATGTATACTGTTTATATATAGTTATGTATATTGATGTAGATATCAAGTTGGCATACCTTATACTATCTATGCATACTATTTATGTATAATGTTTATATATAGTTATGTATATTAATGTTGATAAATACATTTATATATAGTAATATGTTGATATACATATTGTTAAATACATTTATATATAGTTATATATATGTATGTATGTATATATATGTATATTAAATATATGTTGTTATATTTATATTTAGTTATGTTTATGTATACCATTTTTATAGTTATAGATATAGTAAAATACAGTTATTTAAGAAATTTGAATTATATCACAGATGCATATTGATGTATAGTTATGTTTAAATACACTTATATAAAATACACATATGTTTATGTATACTCTTTATGTATGCTATTTATATATAGTTATGTATATTGATGTAGATATCAAGTCATCATACCTTATACTGTTTATGTATTCTATTTATATGTAGTTATGTATATTAATGTAGATAAATATATTTATATATAGTAATATGTTGATATGCATATTGTTAAATACATTTATATATAGTTATATATAGTTATATATATATATATATATTAAATATACATTGTTATATTATATATAGTTATGTTCATGTATAGTATATTTATAGTTATATATATAGTAAAATGCACTTATATAAGAAATTCAAAGTATATCACACATGCATATTGATGTATAGTTATGTTTAATATAAAATACACTTATGTTTATGTATACTATTTATGTATACTGTTTATATATAGTTATGTATATTGATGTAGATATCAAGTTGGAATACCTTATACTATCTATGTATACTATTTATGTATAATGTTTATATATAGTTATGTATATTAATGTTGATAAATACATTTATATATAGTAATATGTTGATATACATATTGTTAAATACATTTATATATAGTTATATATATATATATATATATATATATATATATATATATATATATATATATATGTATGTATGTATATTAAATATATGTTGTTATATTTATATTTAGTTATGTTTATGTATACCATTTTTATAGTTATAGATATAGTAAAATATAGTTATATAAGAAATTTGAATTATATCACACATGCATATTGATGTATAGTTATGTTTAAATACACTTATATAAAATACACATATGTTTATGTATACTATTTATGTATACTATTTATATATAGTTATGTATATTGATGTAGATATCAAGTTAGCATACCTTATACTATTTTTGTATTTTGTTTATATGTAGTTATGTATATTAATGTAGATAAATATATTTATATATAGTAATATGTTGATAAGCATATTGTTAAATACATTTATATATAGTTATATATATATATATATATATATATATATATATATATATATATATATATATATATATATTAAATATATGTTGTTATATTTATATATACTTTTGTTTATCTATACTATTTTTATAGTTATAGATATAGTAAAATACACTTATATAAGATATTCAAAGTATATCACACATGCATATTGATGTATAGTTATGTTTAATATAAAATACACTTATGTTTATGTATACTGTTTATGTATTCTGTTTATGTATACTGTTTATCTAAAGTTATGTATATTAAAGTAGATATCAAGTTGGCATGCCTTATACTATTTATGTATACTATTTATGAATAATGTTTATATATAGTTATGTATATTAATGTAGATAAATACATTTATATATAGTAATATGTTGATATACATATTGCTAAATACATTTATATATTGTTATATATATATATATATATACATATATATATATATATATATATATATAAGAAATTCTAATTATATCAAACATGCATATTGATGTGTAGTTATGTTTAAATACACTTATATAAAATACACATATGTTTATGTATTTTGTTTATGTATACTATTTATATATTGTTATGTATATTGATGTAGATATCAAGTCAGCATTCCTACTGTGCACCATCAACATCCACACAATTAGAATGCATTATATCACAAATGAATGAAGTATATATACGAATAAGATTATATAAGCAATCCAAGCATACCATGGTGATTAATGTAGAATAATTTCACTAAAAAAAAATATAGAATCAAAACGCACATGCTTGCGTTAAGATAATCGATGAAGAATTAGGGTATAAAATGTACCTCAAATCAATAACAAATTATCATTTATATTTGATTAAGTTTTGATGCATGGGTGTCGAGAGATAAATGGTTGACTGCGGAGGAGCTTCACTTGTTAGAGTTGTCTCTCGAGTCTTGACAACAAGTGAATATATATATATTACAAAAATATTTATATTTTTAATTATAAAAACATTAAATAAACAATATATATATATAATACAAAAAGTCTCATTTATTTTATTTACTATCAAAAATATTTCAATAAAATTAATGTGCGTGTGGCAAGGTACACATGAAAAAAAACACCTTACAATTTTTTATTATAATATTAATTAAACAATAAATATATAAATAATTTAAAAAAAATATATATGTTTAGCCTTATAAAAAAATATCAAATAGCTAAAAATTAACAAAGTTCATATAATAAGACTTACATGAAAAGATGATTTGTCTTCTAGCCACTCTCCTAATAGTTATAAAATAATCTTAATGTTAAAAAATATATAAAAATTTATATTTTATGGTTATAAATTTTTAATAATTCATATTAATATATAAAATATCGAAAAAAATTATTATACTTATGAATTAATTATGTAATGTTACTTTAATACAAATTTTAAAGTTTCTTGAATAAAAAGTTTATAAAATATTTTTTTATAATTTTTTTAAAAATTAATACATCATAAAAAAAGTTATTTTAGTCCTTATTTATATAATTTTTTTTGTATTATCTATTTGTCTATTTATTTTTAATCTAATTTTTTATCTATCTATTTATCTGTCTTTCTATCTTTGTATATGCTTGTTTATCTTTCTTTCTATCTAATTGTCGACCTATTTGTCTATCTGTCTGTCTGTTTTATCACTATCTACCTGTCTATCTATCTATCTGTGTATCTACTATCTATCTATCTTTTTTTGTGACTATCTATCAGTATATATATATATCTTTCTATTAATATGTCTAACTAGATCTCTATCTATATGTCTAAATATCTTTATTTCTCTCTATCTATTTGTCTATCTATATATCTATTTAACTATCTATCTATCACTCTATCTAAATGAATTTATATCTATATTTCTATCTATCTTTCTATCTGTCTATCTATTTGTTTGTCTATCTACTGGTCTATTTATATTTAAATCTATCTTTCGATCTATCTATCTATCTATCATTCTATCTAACTATATATTTGTTTATCTATTTGTCTATCAATCTTTATATCCATCTATCTATCTTTTTGTCTATCTATATGTATATCTATCTGTCTATTTGTCTGTCTATCTACTTGTCTATTTATTTGTGTATCTGTCTTTCTATCTAATTTTCTGTATGTCTGTATATCTGTTTATCTATCTATCTATGTGTTTATCTATGAGTCTATCTGTCTGTTTATCTGATTATCTATCTATCTATCTATTTATCTATATGACTGTCTATCTGTCTATCTTTTTATCTATCTATCTATCTACCTAACTATGTGTCAATTTGTCTATCATTCTTTATATCTATTTATCTATCTATCTATATGTCTATTTTTATGTCTATCTATCTATCTATCTATTTGTATTGATATCTAACTCTTTATCTATATTAATATATATTTATCTATTTGAATTTCTATTTGTCTATCAAATTATCTATCTATGTGTCTATCTATATGTTTATCTGATTATCTATCTATCTAACTATATGACTGTCTATTTGTCTATCTTTTTATCTATCTATCTACCTAACTTTGTGTCAATTTGTTTGTCAATCTTTCTATCTATTTGTCTATCTATCTATATGTTTATTTTTATGTCTATCTATATGTATATATATCGATCTATCGATCTATCTATCTATTTGTCTATCTATCCATCTAACTATCTGTATTGATATCTAACTTTATAACTATATTTCTATATATCTATCTATTTGCATTTCTATTTGTCTATATATATATTTAGCTATGTGTTGATCTATGTGTCTATCTGTCTGTGTATCTATATATTTATCTATCTATCTTTCTATCTATCTATTTATCTATCTATCTATTTATCTATCAATCTATCTGTCTATCTGTATGTATGTCTATCTATCAAACTATCTATATGTCTATCTATCTATCATTTATCTATCTATCTATCTATCTATTTGTATTATTATTTGTATACCTATCCATCTATCTATCTCTCTATCTATCTCTATATCTATCTATTTATATATCTAATTAACTTGTTGTCTATCTATCTCTCTAATAATTTTTTTATCTATATCTCTATCTTTCTATCTATCTATCAGTCGATCTCCCTATCTATATATCAATCAATATATATATATATATATTTATTTATTTATTTATTTATATTTATATATTTATATGTTTATATATCTATCTATATATCTATCTATCTTTATATCTGTATATATATTTTTTATCTATTTATCTATCTATCTATCTGCTTATCTATCTATCTATCTGTCTATCTATATATCAATCGATCTATATGTCTATCAATTAATCTATCTATCTATCTCTTTTATCTATCTTTTCTTTCTATATATATGTCTATCTATCTGTCAATCTATCAATCTATCTTTCTACCTGTCTTCTAATAGTATATCTATCTATCTATC
The DNA here is from genome assembly GCA_029783825.1 of Sapria himalayana. Taxonomy (NCBI): domain Eukaryota; kingdom Viridiplantae; phylum Streptophyta; class Magnoliopsida; order Malpighiales; family Rafflesiaceae; genus Sapria; species Sapria himalayana. The sequence goes on along the minus strand of JAREIK010001837.1, from coordinate 50,878 downwards.
TATCTTTCTAAATATCTGTCTATATATGTATTTATCTATATATCGATCAATATACCTATTTATCAATTTATCTATCTATCAATATATCTATTAATCTATTTATCAATTTGTCAATCAATCAATCAATCTATCTATTTATCAATCTATCTATAAATGTATCAATCAATTAATCTATCAACCAGACTATCTATTTCCCTATTTTTCTATCTATCAATCAATATGTCGAACTATCTTTCTATGTATTTATATATTTATCTTTCTGTCTATCTTTCTGTCTATTTAATTTGTCTATCTATCGATCTATATATCTGTCTATTTATCTATTTATCTTTCTCTCTTTCTATCTTTCTATATAACTTTCTATCTATCAATCTATCTATATATGTGTCTATCTGTTTATTTAACTATCTATCAATCAATCTATCTGTTTATCTATGTCTTTCTTTCTGTCTAACTATTTTACTATCTAATCTATCTATTTGTCTATCTAATCTGTCCTATCTGTCTAACTATCTATTTGTCTATCTATCTATCTATCTTTCTATCTATCTATTTGTTCATCTATCTATCTAACTAACTATCTATAAATCTAGCTAGCTGTTTGTACATCTATTTGTCTAACTAACTATATATCTATCTATCTATTCTTAATATGTCTATGTGCCTATCATTCAATCAACTAATGTATCTTATCTTTATCTATCTATTAATCTATCTGTCGATCTATATATTTCCATCTATTTATTGTCTATCTATTGTCTATCTATCTCTCTCCTCTATTATATTTATCTATATATTTGTCTATATATTGTCAATATATTTGTCTATCTATTGATTATATATCTTTCTATCAATCTATCTATATATCTATCAATTTATATTTTATATCTAAATGTCTTTCCATCTATCTATCTATATATCTATCTATTTGTCTATCTATCTCTCTATATATCTATCTATTTTCAATCTATCTCTATAATATTTGTCTATATACTATCTATTTATATGTCTATATATCTTTCTATCTATATGTCTATCTATTTTTCTATCTTATTTGTCTGTCTTTGTATATTTCTTTCAATCTTTCAAACTATCTATTAATCTATCTATATATATTTCTTTCTAATTGTCTATATATCTATCAATCTATTTTCCTATCTATTTATATGTATCTATTTATCTATCTATCTCTATTATCTTATCTATCTATAAATCTTTTTTTTATCTATATGTTTATCTATCTATCTATCTACATATATATATGTCTATCTATATATCCTTCTACTTATTTATCTATCAATCTATCTGTCTATCTTTCTATCTATATATATATATTTATCTATCTATCTGTATGTCTATCAATCTGTCTATCTATCTTTATATCAAAAATTCTATCAATCTATCTATTAATTTGTCTTAAAATATGTCTCAATCTATCTATTTCTAATTATCAATCTGTCTATCAATCTATTATTCTAACTATATACCTATCTATCTATCTGCCTATCTATCAATCTATGTATCTACCTATATATATATATATCTATTTATTTATCTGACTGCTATTTATCAACTATCTATCTATGTATCCTTCTATCCATCTTTCTATCTATCTATATAACTATCTATTTGTCTATCTATTTGTCTATCTATCCATCCATATATTTGTCTATCTATTCATCTTACTATTTATTTATCTATCTGTCTACGAGTCTTTTTATTGACTTTCTATTTGACTATTTATTGTCTATCTATCTGTCTATCTATATTTTTATCTATCTTTCTATTTATCTATTTTATATCTCTGTATTTCTATATGTCTATTTACCTTTCAATCTGTTTATATATCTCTTTGTCTATTTTTCTATTTATCAGTCTACTACTTATCTTTCTATATGTCTGTCTATCTTTTATTATATTTATTTGTGTATCGATATTTCTATCTATTTGTCGATCTATTTGTATATCTATCAGTGTATCAATTTGTTTATTAGTCTTTTTATAAATCTATCAATATGTCAAGCTATCTATTTGTCTATCTATCTATTTATTATCTATTTATTTGTTTATCTATAATATGTATATCTATCTAAGATCTATATATCTATCTGTCTGTCTGTCTGTCCCTCAATCTATTTTTATATCTATTTATTTATCTGTCTATCGATCTATATATTTATCAATTTATCTTTATATATATCTATCTGTCTATCTTTGAAAAGATATATTTCTTTATCTATCTATTTGTCTATTTGTCTATCTATCTATTTGTCTGTCTATCTATCTATCTAACTATCTAACTAATTATCTATATATTTATCTATCTATCTGCATGTCTATCTATGCAGCTATCTGTCAAACTATCTAACTTTCTTTCATTCTATCAGTCTCTTAGTCTATTTATCTATTTTTTTTTCTAAATTTATGCTTATGTGTCAATCTATCTATCTGTGTATCTATTTATCTATCTATTTATCAATAAAATCAATCAATCTTTCAATCTAATAATCTATGTATTTGTATATCTACCTATCTACTTAACTATATATCTATCTATTTATTTATTTGCTTATCTATCTATAAATCAATCTATTTGATTCTCTATTTATAAATCTATCTATTACTATCATCTATCTATCTATTTGTATATCTAAATGGCTTTCTATCTAGCTAACTATCTATCGATCTATCTTTTTATCTATTTGTGTATCTATCAATCTATCTTTGTATCTATCTAAGTATTTATCTCTTTCTACCTATCTGGCTATAACTATATTTATCTATCTATTTATCTAACATTCTATATGTCTATCTATCTGTCTATGTTTCTATATGTTTATCTTCCTTTATATCTCTATATCTCTATATCAATCTTTCTACATCTATCTATTTATATATCTGTCACATCTGTCTATCCTATTTATATATCTGTCAATTTGTCTATCTATCTATCTATGTAACTATTTATTTATCTATCTATCTATCAATCTATCTATATATATATCTAGCAATCTGTTTATCTGTATATCTATCAATCTTATCTGTTTATCTTCATATATGGTCTATCTATCTATATTTTTTTATCTAATTATCTATCGATTTTGATTATCTGTGTATTTGTATCTTTCATCAATTTATATGTCTATATATCAAAATGACTATCTAACTTTCTAGTTGTCTATCAATATATCTAGCTTTCTATGTGCATATCTATTTATTTCTTTATCTTATATATATCTACCTATCTAATTATATTTCTATCTATCTATATATATGACTATCTATATACTTTTCTCTCTATCAATTTGTCAATTAGTCATTCTATACCACTAACTAAAAATCTATCTATCTATCTATATACCTATCTACCTATCTGTCTGTCATTCACTTTATTTGTCTATATATCTATCTATCATTTAGTCAATCAATCTATTTATGTATCTAAATAACTATCTAACTAACTATTATCTATCTGTCTATGTGTCAATCTAATTATCTTCCCATCTTTTTATCAACTATCTATGTGTCTATCCATCTATTTGTCAATGTATTATCTATCTATTTAACTATCATCTATATATCATATTGTCTATTGTCCATCTTTCTATCCATTTATTTGTCTATCTGTCTATCTATTTTATCTTTCTGTCTATGTGGTTAACTATCTTTCTATTATCTATCTATCTGCTATCTATGTTCTCTCTATTTATCTTTTAGCATATTAGTGTAAGTTTTATATTATATTTATCTATCTATCTATCTATCTATTTATCAATATGTCTATATATATATATATATATATATATATATATATATATATCTCTCTCTCTCTCTCTCTCTCTCTTCTATCTATTCTAATTGTATATCTGTCAATATATCTATAATCTATCTATATAACATCTATTTATGTATTTATCTATCTATTTATCTATCTATTAGTTTAACTATATGTCTATCTTTTTATCTTATCCATCTATATAAGTGTCTATTTATATTTTTATTGTTTTATTTTGGGTCAATCTATTATCTGTCTATAATTCTATTAGTCTATATTTAACTATCTAACTATATTTGATATTAGTATATCTATCATATAGTATATATATATATATATATATAATATATATATATCCATCTAACTATCTATCTATATAACTATAATATTTATCTATCTGTATGTCTATCTATCTTTCTATATTTATGTCTATCTTTCTTTCTATCTATATATATATATATCTACTTAACTATCATTCTATGTATCTACCTATCAATCTATATATCTTTGTATATGTCTATATGTTTATATGAAATCTTTTTATTTATCTATTAATCAATCAACTCATTCTTTCTATCGATCTTTTTCTGCTCTCTATCTATTTATTCATGTATATGTGTATCCATCAATTTTATTTCTTAACCCTTTCAATCTTAATATATCAATATGTAAATTATCTATTTTCTATCAATCTATCTATTTGTTATCCTCCTAACTATCTAAGTGTGTATCTATCTGTCTATCATTTATAGATACATAGTCTATCTATAATTCTGATAATTATGAGAGAATGATAGATAGCAAATATATATAGTCTATCCATCTATCTAACTATTTATTTAGTGTCTATGTCTCTATCTATATTTTTTGTATATCTCTCTATCTATCTATATTTTTATCTTTCTATTTATTTATTTATCTAGTGTCTATATGTCTATATGCTCTATGTCTATATGTCTATATATCTACCTGTCCATATGTTTTGGATGAATGTGTCAATATGTTTATGTGTCTATCTATCTATTTATCTATCTGTCTATTTGTCTATCTGTATATCTTTCTATTTGTCTATCTATCTTTATATCTTTATATCTATCTCACTATTTATTTCTATATCTATCTATCTATATATGTATCTATTAATCTATATATCTACCTATAATTCTATCTATCTATCTATTTTCTTTCTATCTATCTATCTAACTATCTATCTGCTGAACTATATATCTACCTTTTATCTATATCTATCTATATATCTATTTATATGACTATCTGCCTACTATCTATTTATCTATATATCAAGCTGTCACATTATCTATCAATTAGTCTATATTTATCTGTCTATTTATCTGTCTATATATCAATTTATCCATCTATCTAACTCTATTTGTCTATATTCCTGTTAATTTGTCTTTTTGTCTTTCTATCTATATAACTATATATTTTGCCTATTTGTTTATCTA
>JAREIK010001837.1:0-40158 GCA_029783825.1 Sapria himalayana | reverse complement strand
GAGATGGAAACCAAGTATTTAAAGTACTGGTAAACCATTCCATCTCTTTATTATCTCACTACATGCATGGACCTTAGGGTTAAGGTGGAAGAGGTAGATAATATTTTGACTTACATTTCCTCGTGCATGAACCTGGAAGACTTGCCTGAAAGGTTCATCCACGAGAAGTTGACTAAACTTTTCACATAATATGATACTACATATGGTGATACTAGTTGTAAGGCTATGAGTACGAACATTGATACCATATTCAGAGATGATGATTTTTCCATTTAGTTAGCTAGGGGAAAATGACAAAGTGGATCGTCGAATAGGAGCGAGCTGTCTCGGTACTTAGATATCAATTACTGCTCAATCCTATCACATTCTGATACTAAGAATCCTAATATATTATAGTGGTGGAAATCATATGAGTCTACCTTTCCCGTGTTATCTAAGATAGCACAGGATCTATTGACTCCTCCAGTGTCGAGCATAGCATAGAGCCTAGTTTTTCTATTGTAGTGAATATGATTTTGGACAGGAGATGGAGATTATGTCAAGATATTGTTGAGGCTTTAGTATGCATGAAGGATTGAGAGGATTCGATGTTTAGCATCGAGGATCATGCTGGGACTGGGAGTGGGACTACAATGAATGCGGGCGAGTTGATTGCTTATGATGATCCATGTGATTGTGATATTAATATTGAGGTTAAGGTTGATAATGATAAGAGAATGGATGATTGATGAGGTTGCTAGTTGATGCTTGACGGTTGATGATTTCCGGATTGCGACATGCCGACAGCTATACTTTTGTTACAGTTATGCTTTTCCTTATGAGTTATGCTTGATTTTGATTTTTGATTTCGATGTTTTGTACTTATTTTTAATTAAATTGTATTTAGTTTAGTTTGGCCATTTGGCACATGGCTTTGAGTGTGACATTGTTATTTTTGTTAAATAAATTTTGTGTTTATTTTTTTATTTTTTAATAATTTCATTACAAATTCTAAAATATAATTCTAATAAATTATAATCTAATTAAAACATAATTAAAACAAACAACATAAAAAATAAACTTTATAACTATTCAAATATTTACAATTTACAATTTAAATATTTTTAAATATTATCTAATTTATATTTTATAATTATATAAATATTCTAAACAAAAAATTAAAAAAAAATTAACTTTTTTTAAACCACCTCATACAGGCCTGACTAGGCACGACCTAAAACCGGTCATGCCAACCGAGGCATATTGTGCCATGCTTTAATAAACCATGTAGGGTCAGGCATGGCACAGTTACTGTAGATGTGCCTAGCCCGGTACGGTAGCATGGTTGGGCCACCAAAAACCATGCCGGATCGGCCCAACACGACCTGTTTGACACTTCTACTTTAGATTAGGAAAGGTTCCTTTGTTAATCCATCTTTATATCCAATTTAGCTATAGAAAAACTCCATTTAGCTAGAAAATTTTAAAAGCTATTTGTGATTTTCTTTTAGTGATCTCTATCTATCTATCTATCTATTTGTTTATATCTCTGTGTATGTATTTATCTATCTAAATATCTATATATTTTTAAATCAATCAATCTATCGATATATCCGAATCTATCAATTTATCTATAAATTTGTCTATCAAACTATCTATGATTCTATATATCAATCTTTTTATCAATCTGTCTATCTATCTGTCTATCTATTAGTCTATCAATATTTCTATCTATCAATCTATCTATGTCTCTATATATTTATCTACTTATCTGTCTAAAAATTTGTTTATCTATCTCTCTATCTATCTGCCTATCAATCTGTCAATAAATTTTTCAATTATTCTATTTATCTATTTATCTATCTGTCTATCTATCTGTCTATCTTTCTGATGTATCTATTTGTCTATGTATCTGTCAATCTATCTATTTATCTATTATTATGTCTCTCTATCTGTCATTCTTTATATCTATCTATCTGTCTATATATCTATCTATTTGTCTATCTATCTGCCTGTCAATCTATCTATTTGTCGATCAATCAATCAATCAATCTATCTATCTATTTGTATATCTATCTATCGATAAATCAATCAATCTATCTATCTATTTGTCTATCTATCTATATATATCTATCTGTCTGTATATCAATCTATTTATCTATTTGTCTCTTTGTCTGTCTATCTATCAATCTATCTATTTGTCTCACTATCTGTCTATCGCTCTATCTATCTATCTATCTATCGACCTACCTATCTACCTACCAATCTATTTGTCTATCTATATGTCTATCTATCTATCTTTCTTTCTTTCTATTTGTCTATCTATCAATCTTAGTATCTATCTATCTATCTCTCTATTTATTTTTATATTTATATGTCTATCTATGTGTATCTATCTTTCTATCAATATATCTATCTATCAACTATCTATTTACCTATCAATGTCTATCAATCTATCTATCAATATGTCTATATATCAATCTATCTAACTATCAATCATTTTTTATATCTATTTCTCTATCTATCTATATATGTATATGTCTATCTATCTATATAGCTATATGTCTATCAATCTATCTATATATTTGTCTATATATTTTTTTATATAATCTATCTATCTAAATAACTAACTATCTATCTGTCTATCTATCTATCTATATCTATCTGGCAATCTATCGGTCTATCTATATGTTGATCTAACTAGCTATCTTTCTATGTTTCAATTTTTCTATCTATAAATCAATATATCTATATATCTATATATCTATGTATCTATCTATCTATCTATTTCTCTATCTAATATATTTATATGTTAATTTATATGTTTTTCTATCTATCTATCTACCTACCTAACTACCTACCTATCTATCTATCTATCTATTTATCTATCTATCTGTATGTCTATCTATCCATATATCTATCTATCTTTCTTTCTTTATATATATATATATATATATATGACTATCTATCTACCTATCTATCTATCTATCTATCTCTCTATCAATCTTTATATCAATTTTCCTATCATTGTGTCTATCTAGCTATCAAACAATCTATGTATCTTTCTATGTATATGTCTACCTATCTCTCTATGAATATGCCTATCTTCAATTTATCTATCTAACTTTCAATCTGTCTATCAATCTATCTATCACTCGGTGTATCAATCTGTCTATAATCTATCTATCTATTTGTCTTTCTGTCTCTCTGTCTATCTATCTATCTACCTCTCTATCTATCTATATATCTATTTGTCTATTTATCTGTCTATATATATGATTATCTATCTATCTATCTTTTTCTCTATCTATATGTGTATCTATTTGTCTATCCATCTCTCTATCTAACTATATACTTAACTATCTCTCAATATGTCTATCTTCTATCTATTTATCATTTTGTCTATTAATATTTTTATCAATCTACCTATCTATCTATCCATCTATTTATCTATTTGTATATCTATTTGTATATATCTATCTATCATATATTTTTCTATCTATATGTCTATCTATTTGTCTATCTATATATCTATATATCTATATATCTATATCTATCTATCTATCTATCAATCTATCTATCTATCAATCAATCTATCTGTCTGTCTATCTATCTATGTAAATATCTTTTGATCTATCAATCTATCTATATAAGATTTTCCCATCGCTAAAATAGAATATCGACAAATTATTGATGAAAATTATCCCAATCTAAAGTGCTCTTCATAAAATATTAACGCGAAAAATCCCTAGCAAATTTTTTAATGACGGAAATTCCATAGCTAATTATAATTTTTCCCATGCTATTTTTGATTGTAATTAAGAATAGTAATTAATATTTTTCGATTGAAAATGTATAGAAAATTCTCTAGCTAAATTTGCTATGGAAAATTCCCTTCCAATTTTAATTCCAAAGCTATTTTCACAATTTTATTTTTTTACAAAATATTTAATTACATATTTTTAAATTTTTATATTAAATTGAATAAAAACATATACTATAAACATTATTTTAATTAACAAAAAGAAAAAGCAGTTAATAAACTATACTGATACAATAGTTACATATTTAAAACAAAAATATAACATAGGTATATAATTATTTTAAACTAAATCATCATTCTCATCATATGATGCACTTGTGATAGGATCTCATGTGTGGATACTCTACTGGAACTCTATGTGCTATCTATCTTATCAAGGCTGCTAACTTTGACTCCATATATGTCATCTCCTATTGTATTGCATTCTTCATTTTGTTTATCTTATCATTCACTTCTTTCATTTTCTACATATACATCAATTCAAACATAAATGATATGAAGGTTGGAAACTTATTAATTTAGCAAAATTATATATATGACCATCACTTATATAGCATTTACCAATATGCATGAAGAATCCTGATTTAGAGAATTATGTAGTTTTGCAGCACATATATAGCATTTACCATTCATTGTGCAATATTTTATCCATAATACAAATATTGAATTTCCAACATACTATTTTAGAACATTGAAGAAATAAAATAATTACCCAATTGCTATTGGAATCATCACCAAGAGAGAATCTAGTAACAGATTGATGACCACTATCGGAGCCATATGACACATCGTGAGAATAAAGCATGTATTTGGTCTTCTCGTACATCAGCTCTAGAACTAACCCGTACATAATCTGGATGAAGAGATCAACATTACTGAGATAAAAATCTTTTAGTTTATTGAACTTGCACTATACTAGAATCAAACATCATATTTGATACTCATGATGCATTTTAGGTTTGAACAATTAGGAACAGAAAATACATAAAAAAATTCGATTTATATAAAATATAGAGCTCATGAAATATTTTGGTTTCAGTCCGGCATGGTTTCCCATTACTGATTCCATCAATTAGGTATATCTTTATGAATTCGGCTGCATGGCAGGTGGATTCTATGTTTCTAACCTCAATTCCTTCAGAAGAAGTGATTGATGTTGATGCGAAGGATGGCCAATCCATGCCTAAGTTAGATGCAAAAAAAATTAAAAACATCAAGAAGATTCTTGGGCTGCAACAGCATAAGCAGTATGATAGTGTCAAAGCAAAAAGATATGGTCATCTCATGATGATGGCAGATCAAGATCATGATGGCTCGCACATTAAAGGTTTAGTGATCAATTTCATTCACTATTACTGGCCATCTGTGCTTAGGGTTCCATCATTCTTAGTTGATTTTATCATCCTAATCATGAAGGCAACGCATATAAGTGGAAGAGTTGTTCCCTTCTACACCAGTTGAGTTTATCACATAATACTTTAACCAACTGAGGAGGATGTTCATCATGCACAACTTAATGAAAAAGTGAACTACGATAGCTGCTAAAAAATGTCATCATATCTACTACAAATATAGTAATAGCAATAGCTTCAAATATTACAACCTAAAAATGGAAAAAAACTATGGATGCCTTCTCTCATTAACACAAACTATGATGCATATGTGCTGGTAGAATTATAGTGATCAAATAGGGTAGCGGCAGTGACTGACTAAGAAGGGAGTCAGTAGCAGAAATGTGGTAATGGTGACACTAATAGTGGTGGCTCAAAAAATAACAACTAACACTAGGGTCTTAGCTGTTATTTTCTGCCGACTCTATGATTGGCCAAAACTACATATTCAAACCTTTCAATTATGCAAACGATTAGTCTGCCTAATAAGGACTCATAATTTAACTAAGAAAACTAAAAAGAAGGAGCATTCTTCATGCATATTTTTTCCTAGTCATATTCATGATCACCAAACCAACATAACCCCACCAGATATGAAATGAAACCCCAACTTAACAAATCTGAAACAAATTACAACGTGATTTATGCTACACACCGGATACACATAAAGAAGAAACAAAAAAATACCTCTTGTTCTACTCAATGGCTTGCACTGCATTAACTAGTTAATCTTATCGTCTATGATTCTTTTTTCACTTGAACATAAATAATAAGAGCTCATCTTCTTCCATGCCTTACTTTTGACTCTGATATAATGTTGTGTTTAAAATATTTATATAAATGGTACATATACATACACTACAAGAAAATCCCTTATAATTGGGATAATTCCCTAGCTAAATAAGCATCTTCCATCGCCAAACCGAACATAGCTACGGATTAATGATAGAACTGTTCCTAATTTAAAGTGCCCGTCACTAAAATTTAGAGAGGAAAGTGTCCCTAGCTAATAATTTAGTGATTGAAAAATCCCTAGCTAAAAAAATAATTTCTCTAGCTAAATTAGCAAACTAATTGAGAGTTTCCGTCGCTAAATAGATATAATGATGGAAGCTTTCCCTAAATAAAGTGCTTGTTGCAAAATATTAGAAATGGAAAAAGTCTCTAGCAAAATAAATTTAGTGGCAGTAAAAAACCTTTGCTAAAATAAAGTTATCCCTAACTAAATTAGCTAGGAAAAATTCCCAAGCTAATTTAGCAAGGGATTTTCCCTTACTAATTAAGTAAGAGAATTGTCCATAGCTATTTTAATTTTAAAACTATTTTTATAATTTGATTTATTTTAAAATTTTTTAATTAAATAATTAAATATTTTTATATAAAATTGAATAAAAATAGAAACTATAAATGATAATTTATAAATTAAAAAAAATCATTAAATAACTTATTCTAATATAATATTTTACATAATTAAAACAAAAAAATAACAAAATCTTATTACACCTTATTCATCAATGTATCTACCGATAGTGAATAAAGTATAATCTATCCATATTGATGATGCTTTATCTCCCTATGTTCCTTCCATCACCAACTTTCTGCTGCGAAAAAGCTGTCCGAGTCACGATGCATCATGTCTAATAAAAAATCTCTTCACTTATACAAGATTCGTATGTGGAACAATGTACTATATCTGTAAGAAATTTAAACCACTCAATCAAAGCAAATAAATAAAAAAAAAACTATGTTTTGATAAATATATAATACTACAGTATATATGTACATATATACTAGCATTTCACTGGTACATATATTATTGCAGTATAGGTACATATTAACTATAGTATTATGTGTACATATATACTGAGTACATATATACTTAGTATATATGTACATAAAATACTATAGTATTATACGTACGTATATATTGCATTTGTTGCATTGTTGCTAATCATATAGCAGCAATAGCAACAAATGCAATATATACGTACGTATAATACTATAGTATTTTATGTACATATATACTAAGTATATATGTACTCAATATATATGTACACATAATACTATAGTTAATATGTACCTATACTGCAATAATATATGTACCAGTGAAATGCTAGTATATATGTACATATATACTGTAGTATTATATATTTATCAAAACATAGTTTTTTTTATTTATTTTGCTTTGATTGAGTGGTTTAAATTTCTTACAGATATAGTACATTGTTCCACATACGAATCTTGTATAAGTGAAGAGATTTTTTATTAGACATGATGCATCGTGACTCGGACAGCTTTTTCGCAGCAGAAAGTTGGTGATGGAAGGAACATAGGGAGATAAAGCATCATCAATGCATGGATAGATTATACTTTATTCACTATCGGTAGATACATTGATGAATAAGGCTGTCATAAGATTTTGTTATTTTTTTGTTTTAATTATGTAAAATATTATATTAGAATAAGTTATTTAATGTTTTTTTTTAATTTATAAATTATCATTTATAGTTTCTATTTTTATTCAATTTTATATAAAAATATTTAATTATTTAATTAAAAATTTTAAAATAAATCAAATTATAAAAATAGTTTTAAAATTAAAATAGCTATGGACAATTCTTACTAATTAGTAAGGGAAAATCCCTTGCTAATTAGCTTGGGAATTTTTCCTAGCTAATTTAGTTAGGGATAACTTTATTTTAGCAAAGGTTTTTTACTGCCACTAAATTTATTTTGCTAGAGACTTTTTCCATTTCTAATATTTTGCAACAAGCACTTTATTTAGGGAAAGCTTCCATCATTATATCTATTTAGCGACGGAAACTCTCAATTAGTTTGCTAATTTAGCTAGAGAAATTATTTTTTTTAGCTAGGGATTTTTTCAATCACTAAATTATTAGCTAGGGACACTTTCCTCTCTAAATTTTAGTGACGGGCACTTTAAATTAGGAACAGTTCTATCATTAATCCTTAGCTATGTTCGGTTTGGCGATGGAAGATGCTTATTTAGCTAGGGAATTATCCCAATTATAAGGGATTTTCTTGTAGTGTATATATATATGTACCATTTATATAAATATTTTAAACACAACATTATATCAGAGTCAAAAGTAAGGCATGGAAGAAGATGAGCTCTTATTATTTATGTTCAAGTGAAAAAAGAATCATAGACGATAAGATTAACTAGTTAATGCAGTGCAAGCCATTGAGTAGAACAAGAGGTATTTTTTTGTTTCTTCTTTATGTGTATCCGGTGTGTAGCATAAATCACGTTGTAATTTGTTTCAGATTTGTTAAGTTGGGGTTTCTATTTCATATCTGGTGGGGTTATGTTGGTTTGGTGATCTGTGATCATGAATATGACTAGGAAAAAATATGCATGAAGAATGCTCCTTCTTTTTAGTTTTCTTAGTTAAATTATGAGTCCTTATTAGGCAGACTAATCGTTTGCATAATTGAAAGGTTTGAATATGTAGTTTTGGCCAATCATAGAGTCGGCAAAAAATAACAGCTAAGACCCTAGTGTTAGTTGTTATTTTTTGAGCCACCACTATTAGTGTCACCATTACCACATTTCTGCTACTGACTCCCTTCTTAGTCAGTCACTGCCGCTACCCTATTTGATCACTATAATTCTACAAGCACATATGCATCATAGTTTGTGTTAATGAGAGAAGGCATCCATAGTTTTTTTCCATTTTTAGGTTGTAATATTTGAAGCTATTGCTATTACTATATTTGTAGTAGATATGATGACATTTTTTAGCAGCTATCGTAGTTCACTTTTTCATTAAGTTGTGCATGATGAACATCCTCCTCAGTTGGTTAAAGTATTATGTGATAAACTCAACTGGTGTAGAAGGGAACAACTCTTCCACTTATATGCGTTGCCTTCATGATTAGGATGATAAAATCAACTAAGAATGATGGAACCCTAAGCACAGATGGCCAGTAATAGTGAATGAAATTGATCACTAAACCTTTAATGTGCGAGCCATCATGATCTTGATCTGCCATCATCATGAGATGACCATATCTTTTTGCTTTGACACTATCATACTGCTTATGCTGTTGCAGCCCAAGAATCTTCTTGATGTTTTTAATTTTTTTTTGCATCTAACTTAGGCATGGATTGGCCATCCTTCGCATCAACATCAATCACTTCTTCTGAAGGAATTGAGGTTAGAAACATAGAATCCACCTGCCATGCAGCCGAATTCATAAAGATATACCTAATTGATGGAATCAGTAATGGGAAACCATGCCGGACTGAAACCAAAATATTTCATGAGCTCTATATTTTATATAAATCGAATTTTTTTATGTATTTTCTGTTCCTAATTGTTCAAACCTAAAATGCATCATGAGTATCAAATATGATGTTTGATTCTAGTATAGTGCAAGTTCAATAAACTAAAAGATTTTTATCTCAGTAATGTTGATCTCTTCATCCAGATTATGTACGGGTTAGTTCTAGAGCTGATGTACGAGAAGACCAAATACATGCTTTATTCTCACGATGTGTCATATGGCTCCGATAGTGGTCATCAATCTGTTACTAGATTCTCTCTTGGTGATGATTCCAATAGCAATTGGGTAATTATTTTATTTCTTCAATGTTCTAAAATAGTATGTTGGAAATTCAATATTTGTATTATGGATAAAATATTGCACAATGAATGGTAAATGCTATATATGTGCTGCAAAACTACATAATTCTCTAAATCAGGATTCTTCATGCATATTGGTAAATGCTATATAAGTGATGGTCATATATATAATTTTGCTAAATTAATAAGTTTCCAACCTTCATATCATTTATGTTTGAATTGATGTATATGTAGAAAATGAAAGAAGTGAATGATAAGATAAACAAAATGAAGAATGCAATACAATAGGAGATGACATATATGGAGTCAAAGTTAGCAGCCTTGATAAGATAGATAGCACACAGAGTTCCAGTAGAGTATCCACACATGAGATCCTATCACAAGTGCATCATATGATGATAATGATGATTTAGTTTAAAATAATTATATACCTATGTTATATTTTTGTTTTAAATATGTAACTATTGTATCAGTATAGTTTATTAACTGCTTTTTCTTTTTGTTAATTAAAATAATGTTTATAGTATATGTTTTTATTCAATTTAATATAAAAATTTAAAAATATGTAATTAAATATTTTGTAAAAAATAAAATTGTGAAAATAGCTTTGGAATTAAAATTGGAAGGGAATTTTCCATAGCAAATTTAGCTAGAGAATTTTCTATACATTTTCAATCGAAAAATATTAATTACTATTCTTAATTACAATCAAAAATAGCATGGGAAAAATTATAATTAGCTATGGAATTTCCGTCATTAAAAAATTTGCTAGGGATTTTTCGCGTTAATATTTTATGAAGAGCACTTTAGATTGGGATAATTTTCATCAATAATTTGTCGATATTCTATTTTATCGATGGGAAAATCTTATATAGATAGATTGATAGATCAAAAGATATTTACATAGATAGATAGACAGACAGATAGATTGATAGATAGATAGATTGATTGATAGATAGATAGATAGATATATAGATATATAGATATATAGATATATAGATATATAGATAGACAAATAGATAGACATATAGATAGAAAAATATATGATAGATAGATATATACAAATAGATATACAAATAGATAAATAGATGGATAGATAGATAGGTAGATTGATAAAAATATTAATAGACAAAATGATAAATAGATAGATAGATAGACATATTGAGAGATAGTTAAGTATATAGTTAGATAGAGAGATGGATAGACAAATAGATACACATATAGATAGAGAAAAAGATAGATAGATAGATAATCATATATATAGACAGATAAATAGACAAATAGATATATAGATAGATAGAGAGGTAGATAGATAGATAGACAGAGAGATAGAAAGACAAATAGATAGATAGATTTATAGACAGATTGATACACCGAGTGATAGATAGATTGATAGATAGATTGAAAGTTAGATAGATAAATTGAAAGATAGGCATATTCATAGAGAGATAGGTAGACATATACATAGAGAGATACATAGATTGTTTGATAGATAGATAGACACAATGATAGGAAAATTGATATAAAGATTGATAGAGAGATAGATAGATAGATAGATAGGTAGATAGATAGTCATATATATATATATATATAAAGAAAGAAAGATAGATAGATATATGGATAGATAGACATACAGATAGATAGATAGATAAATAGATAGATAGATAGGTAGGTAGTTAGGTAGGTAGATAGACAGATAGAAAAACATATAAATTAACATATAAATATATATTAGATAGAGAAATAGATAGATAGATAGATAGATACATAGATATATAGATATATAGATATATTGATTTATAGATAGAAAAATTGAAACATAGAAAGATAGCTAGTTAGATCAACATATAGATAGACCGATAGATTGCCAGATAGATATAGATAGATAGATAGATAGACAGATAGATAGTTAGTTATTTAGATATATAGATTATATAAAAAAATATATAGACAAATATATAGATAGATTGATAGACATATAGCTATATAGATAGATAGACATATACATATATAGATAGATAGAGAAATATATATAAAAAATGATTGATAGTTAGATAGATTGATATATAGACATATTGATAGATAGATTGATAGACATTGATAGGTAAATAGATAGTTGATAGATAGATATATTGATAGAAAGATAGATACACATAGATAGACATATAAATATAAAAATAAATAGAGAGATAGATAGATAGATACTGAGATTGATAGATAGACAAATAGAAAGAAAGAAAGATAGATAGATAGACATATAGATAGACAAATAGATTGGTAGGTAGATAGGTAGGTCGATAGATAGATAGATAGAGCGATAGACAGATAGTGAGACAAATAGATAGATTGATAGATAGACAGACAAAGAGACAAATAGATAAATAGATTGATATACAGACAGATAGATATATATATAGATAGATAGACAAATAGATAGATAGATTGATTGATTTATCGATAGATAGATATACAAATAGATAGATAGATTGATTGATTGATTGATCGACAAATAGATAGATTGACAGGCAGATAGATAGACAAATAGATAGATAGATAGACATATAGATAGATAGATATAAAGAATGACAGATAGAGAGACATAATAATAGATAAATAGATAGATTGACAGATACATAGACAAATAGATAGATCAGAAAGATAGACAGATAGATAGACAGATAGATAGACAGATAGATAGACAGATAGATAAATAGATAAATAGAATAATTGAAAAATTTATTGACAGATTGATAGGCAGATAGATAGAGAGATAGATAAACAAATTTTTAGACAGAAAAGTAGATAAATATATAGAGACATAGATAGATTGATAGATAGAAATATTGATAGACTAATAGATAGACAGATAGATAGACAGATTGATAAAAAGATTGATATATAGAATCATAGATAGTTTGATAGACAAATTTATAGATAAATTGATAGATTCAGATATATCGATAGATAGATTGATTTAAAAATATATAGATATTTAGATAGATAAATACATACACAGAGATATAAACAAATATATAGATAGATAGATAGAGATCACTAAAAGAAAAATCACAAATAGCTTTTAAAATTTTCTAGCTAAATGGAGTTTTTCTATAGCTAAATTGGATATAAAGATGGATTAACAAAGGAACCTTTCCTAATCTAAAGTAGAAGTGTCAAACAGGTCGTGTTGGGCTGATCCGGCATGGTTTTTGGTGGCCCAACCATGCTACCGTACCGGGCTAGGCACATCTACAGTAACTGTGCCATGCCTGACCCTACATGGTTTATTAAAGCATGGCACAATATGCCTCGGTTGGCATGACCGGTTTTAGGTCGTTCCTAGTCAGGCCTGTATGAGGTGGTTTAAAAAAAGTTAATTTTTTTTTTTATTTTTTGTTTAGAATATTTATATAATTATAAAATATAAATTAGATAATATTTAAAAATATTTAAATTGTAAATTGTAAATATTTGAATAGTTATAAAGTTTATTTTTTTATGTTGTTTGTTTTAATTATGTTTTAATTAGATTATAATTTATTAGAATTATATTTTAGAATTTGTAATGAAATTATTAAAAAATAAAATAAAATAAACACAAAATTTATTTAACAAAAATAACAATGTCACTCTCAAAGCCATGTGCCAAATGGCCAAACTAAACTAAATAGTATTTAATTAAAAATAAGTACAAAACATCGAAATCAAAAATCAAAATCAAGCATAACTCATAAGGAAAAGCATAACTGTAACAAAAGTATAGCTGTCGGCATGTCGCAATCCAGAAATCATCAACCATCAAGCATCAACTAGCAACCTCATCAATCATCCATTCTCTTATCATTATCAACCTTAACCTCAATATCAATATCACAATCACATGGATCATCATAAGCAATCAACTCGCCTGCATTCATTGTAGTCCCACTCCCAGTCCCAGCATGATCCTCGATGCTAAACATAGAATCCTCTCAATCCTTCATGCATACTAAAGCCTCAACAATATCTTGACATAATCTCCATCTCCTGTCCAAAATCATATTCACTACAATAGAAAAACTAGGCTCTATGCTATGCTCGACACTGGAGGAGTCAATAGATCCCGTGCTATCTTAGATAACACGGGAAAGGTAGACTCATATGATTTCAACCACTATAATATATTAGGATTCTTAGTATCAGAATGTGATAGGATTGAGCAGTAATTGATATCTAAGTACCGAGACAGCTCGCTCCTATTCGACGGTCCACTTTGTCATTTCCCCCTAGCTAACTAAATGGAAAAATCATCATCTCTGAATATGGTATCAATGTTCGTACTCATAGCCTTACAACTAGTATCACCATATGTAGTATCATATTATGCGAAAAGGTTAGTCAACTTCTCGTGGATGAACCTTTCAGGCAAGTCTTCCAGGTTCATGCACGAGGAAATGTAAGTCAAAATATTATCTACCTCTTCCACCTTAACCCTAAGGTCCATGCATGTAGTGAGATAATAAAGAGATGGAATGGTTTACCAGTACTTTAAATACTTGGTTTCCATCTCTGTAACCATATGGCTAAGTTTCGGATCAGCTTGATACTTCCTAAACATGCTACTAATATTGCATATGCACCTGAGTGCACTGTAAGTCATGAGAGTATAAACCAACGAACACATATTCATGTCATAAAAAATCTTTAAGAATTTCATAAATTAAAATTTTAAAGCCCAGTTAGTGTCGTCAATAAAAAGTTCATCACTCTTACTATTGACGTAGTATGATATCACATATTTGTATCCAACACATGACACCAACATTAGGTACGTGTAATTCAAACAATATCTCACATCCGATTGGAATTTATTCTTCTTAAGATTCACAGACAAATAGAGACTACCGAGCTCCAATTGTTTCCGTGGCATGCAAATATATTTTAGTGAGTTACATATGTTTTCCAAAGCGAGGAAACACACCTTCATCCCCACATGTAGAATCATGTTAACCACGAGACACATGAATCAGATGTAGAAAATCACTTTTAATGGTGCGTCTCTAATATTCCTAACAAACATGTTAATTACTACTCCATTATTAGATGCATTATCGATTGTGATACTAAAAATTTTATTTTGAATTTTATATTCTCTTAAGATTTTTATCATACACTCAAAAATGGCAGACCCATCATGGGAATGGAGAATCTCAGAGAATCCTAAATTTTTTTATTTACAGGCCATTTAGAATCTACATAGTGGGCGGTGAGACATGCATAAGATGCATCATCGTGACTAGTCCAGATATCAGACATCACAGACATCACTCTACTACATACCATAAATTAATTAATAACTCGCTATGGCATATGAAGGGGGTAAACTTTGAGACTGAACTAGATATAGTCTCAACAAATGTAGAGCTAAGTTGGGTTTGCCTAAGATCTAATGTACAATGTGGTTTGGTGCATAATTCGGCATGCCTTTTAAGATGTTCAGTTCCAAATGCACTCTTACAAGTTAAAATTTTTTACAATATTAGTACAGTGCCATTTATTCTTCCTCACCCCTAATATTTTGTATTTTATTATATTAAAATGAGTCCAAAATATAGAATTCCTCCTTGTTTTTTGTTTTTTAGATATTTGGGCTGAGACGACCTGAGAAACCAAAGTTTCAGCAGCATCGGACTTTTGTGTAAGATTTTCATTTTCTAAATTTAAATTAATTTTATTAGTATTTGTATTTGTCATTTTTTTTTGGTTTTGTTAGACAAGAGGATAGCTTAAATAGTATAGAGAGAGAAAAAATAGAAATACCCATAAAGTAGTGTAAAGGAAAAGCATGTGCACTAAAAATCTAACTTCTAAAGACCAATGCAAACACCAACTAAAGACGAGCCTAATTTGTGAGACCTAAAAAGCCGAGCCGAAATCCTGAGAGATAGAATTTTAGGAGAGAAGTTTGAAAGAGAGAGAATGTGAGATTTTATATTTTTGAAAAACATAAAAAATAGAGAGGGGGTGGGGAGCTTTTATAGAAAAAAATTTAGAATTTTTTTTGAAGTATTTTTTTTGAATTTTTTAATAATTTTTTTGGAGCAGAATCATAGGGGTCGTCGGATTCTGCCCCATAGAAATTTTATTTTAACCTCTCATTATCATCATCAATGAAATCTTATCTCAATACTATTTTGAACAAACATTACTCTAACCATTAGAACATGAATTCAATCAACAAGAATACCAAATATACTTCTTCAGGATGCTTGTCAAATCACGTATCATTATGTTCGAGTAGATGTCTTAACTGCACTCCATTTCCATTATAATAGCACATCCAGCTTCTCTGCACAACTTCATAGTTTCAATGCATTCACTTTGTCACGATGTAATTTGGTTCACCTTGATAAGAAGGGTCTACACCCTATCCAAGCATCCAAATCAAATTAAAAACAAAAAAAAACAAAAACTTTCATAGCTCAATGCTATGCCAAGCCTGTTATGAACTCAATGAGAAAACAACATCTTGCCTCTTGCTTGTTTTTGAGGTCGTAGAGCATCTGATCCGGCTCATAAAATTCAGATTCAGCAACATCCACCCCTATGGGTCACATATGGCATTGATGAAGTTGGAATCGAGGCTTAAACCTTGCGAGCAATGATTTCAATAACACACTGTGGGAGTGCGATGGTTTTGATAACATACAGTGAGCATGCAATGATTTTTATAGAAAACAATGCATGGATAATCGTGGTAGCTAGTGCATAGTGGATGCACTCCTTCTAGGCGTTTACAGCTCTTTCCAACACACACCCCCCCTAGAGTTTATCTTTCCCTAGGGTCACTTTTGATACCATGTAAAACATTAAATCACAAACCATAAAATAAATATAAACACTTGCTAAATAACTTCATACAAACAATGCTCTTATATAACATGTTATTTTTATTAGGGCAACTCACAGGATGAATAATCTCTATTACACTCTCGAAGTGTACCTCTGTGTACTAGGCATGCCTCCATGTATAAGACATGCTAATTCTTCCTCCAAAAAGCTATCAATTGAACAACGTATCAATTGATAAAGTAGCGAACATGGCACCCAGCAAAACATAAGCAATATCACAAACATCGTGCTCATGAATAAGATAGTTATATATAGTATATATGTACATATAATATTATAGTGTATATGTATATATACTATAGTATATATACATATACACTGAAATATATATAGATATCTTATATAGATATAGATATAGAATAGTAGGTAAAGTATTATCCCATTTATATTTCACAAAGAAGAAACAAAACATCACTATCAACATTAATAAAGATTGCAAATATTATTTAAATTTTTGAAAATATATCTAAAAACTTTTAGTGGAAAACTTGGAATACAAGCGAGGAGCTTGGCGCATCAAAGTTCGCACATTGCCTCCCCACAAC
The DNA here is from genome assembly GCA_029783825.1 of Sapria himalayana. Lineage (NCBI taxonomy): Eukaryota > Viridiplantae > Streptophyta > Magnoliopsida > Malpighiales > Rafflesiaceae > Sapria > Sapria himalayana. The sequence goes on along the minus strand of JAREIK010001837.1, from coordinate 22,919 downwards.
CAGAACTCTTCTGCTCCCAAGGCCAATAAAGGGGTAGCTCTGCCCTACCACCCACTACGGCACCAAGCTCCCATGTGGGTTTTTTAGAATGGGTCTTCCCTTCTTCGTGTGCTTGCACCAATGATTTTGATTTCATAGCTTCATTGTTTTTGTCCATCAACCCTGTAGATTCTGCTGGCATATAGTTCCTCACTTGGTTCAAAGTAAGGGTCGTCACTTCATTGCATGCATCAACGTAACTACAGAACAATTCAATATGCACTCCATAAAAACAATATGCACTCCATAAAAACAATACACATGCAAAGAAAATAAGAGGAACAAAACATCAAAAATTAGATGTTTTGTCTTACAAATATAAAAAAATGAAAATGGCTACAAAATTTGCAAACTTCATATAGCAAGGCATCTTGACTCACCTTCCTCCCAGCTATTCTCACTCCTCTTCTTTTCATGCTCATCGGCAGGGGATACATCGATGTGCTAGTTGTGTAGCATGTAGATTTGCACCCGCCACACCCCCATTGATAGCCATAATTCCTCATTTTCAGCTCGTTGTCATCCTTGACACTACGAACATGCAAGAGGGGGAGAACAAGCAGAATGAACTCATTTAATTGAATTTCATTAGCAATCATTATGGAAATTAACAATTCAATAGTTTAATTCCACCAATGAACAATAAAAAGTAGTCATAGATCTCAATAGTGACAATGCAGATCTGCACGAAATAAGAGTGTCAAGAACAAACCTATGTCTCCATGGGACAAGAATTTTTGTGTTCATTCACAACTTTACAAGCTAACATACTATTCCTATCACCCTGAGGACAAGACCAGCCTTTTATATACCTATACTAGGCTAAAACTCTACCAAAAATATCTGGGTACACACAAACATATTCATATATATATATAAATAGTAATTATGGACAAAAAAAACAAGAATTTGAGTTGATAGTCATACAACTTCAACAAATATCTAAAAGATGGCAAGAAATGATATTTAGAGAGAGAGTGTGCAAAAATAAAATGTTTCAGTAATATAAAAGATAATAGAAGCTTAGCCTTCTTTGATCCTGCTGCGATCGGTAAAGATGAGACCCATCCATAGGAAGGATAGTGGTAATGTCTAAATGCTTTGAATCAGAATTTTTTATGCCTCTCACAAAAAATGTCCTACAAAGATTCATGATTAGGTTAATCGGAAAAGCAAAGAACAAAACTAGAATAAAGAAAAATGATACCTCCAAAAAAAATCTCATCTTGTTTTGCTATGCATATACAAAAATCAAAAATAATTCAGAAATAATTCTGATACAAAATTATCCTCATTATTAGTTGGTGCATTTGTGCTAGCCTCTCCTACCTAGTTTGCAGTTGTATCTTGAAATGTTATATGTTGCATCAATGCCACTAATTGTGACTCTATATAGTACATTTGAGGTTGCATTAAATTTTTAATTTCTTTCATCTCATCATTCATTTTTTTCATCTCATCATTCATTTCTTTAATTTCTTGCATTTCTTCTTTCAAATGAGATATCTGTTCATCCTTCCCTTTCATTTTGGTCTCCATAATTTCAAAACTTTTATTTGTTTCTTTTACTTGTTGTTCAACCACCTCATCCACCATTATTGTGACAAATAAATTAGAAGCATGACTACTACAATAAAATGTTAGTCCCTTCAAGCCGATGTCGGACACTCACTGCTTCTTATGACCTTCTATTGTCTTTAAATAGATAGGATAATAGTCTATTGGTTGAAGATCCATAGAACCCTCAACTTGTTGAGAAGCAAATGTCACACATTCCTCCATGAATTCTTGTGATAAAATAGAGAAAAATACTATTCTAGATATACATAAAGTAAATATAATGTTTTGTATTCTAAACAACTTTCAAAATTTACTCTAGTATCATAAAATTTTATTATTATAATAGATTATTATAGTAATCATCTAAGACTTTTTGTCAACAAATTGATAATCCTCTTTCTTTACATGCATCTTCCTTAAAATCTCATAAAAATTGGGATCACGACCCAATTCTCTAGCCTATAGTATATATTTATTAAGTTAAAAAATAACAAATGTTAAAAAATTTTAACAAAATTATTAAAAGAATGCACAGATTTGATTTATTTAGACTATTAGGATAACCACTAAATATATAAATGTTTTAAATTTTAAAATTGTACCTAATTTTGAGCATGCTCAATGCTCGCCTTTGACCCTCCAGTGTGGCAAGACATTTCTATACCTAGTCCTACTGATCTTTAGAGATAAAAACAAGGTTTTTGCTCTAAAGATTAGCTCGGATTGGGGGTACATTAGTAAAAAATTTAACTCAATTATATAGTTCTTATAAATTTCAATAGGGGCGAATATCTCTATATTTATCTTTAAATATCAATTTATTTTCATTTTAAATAATATAAAAAATTAGTACTTTTTTTTATAATTTAAAATGTTCAAATTTTTTAGTAATTATTTTTTAAAAAAATTTCTTTAGGCATGAAACAATTTTTTATAGTTAAAATAATATTCATATGTACTATTTTTTTCATTAATTATTATATTTTAATATACAATGAATTATTTAATCTTTTTATTAGTAGAAAATTTAATATATGTTTATTTATTTTTTAAAATATCTTTAAAAATTTTAAAAAGTATAGAATTAATAATTTAATGTTATTGTAATCTTTATTAATAGTTATTGTAGCCTTTATTAAAAGTTATTGTAGTCTTTATTAATATTAAATTTATTGTATTTATATATTTTTTAAATTATTTGTTTATAATACCTATTTTTATAAATATAAGAGTAGAATGTGTATTTCAAGGATCGCTCATCAATAGACCATTGAATACGTAGCTTTAATATAGAAAATTAAATAAAATATTTTAATAAATAGCATATAAAAAAATTAAATCATTAAATAGTGATGAAAATTATCCCCAGCCCAATAGTTAGGGAAAAATCCCTAACTAAATGGATATATTTTGTGAAAAATAAAATTTAAGAAATAATCTCTTGCAATAAAATATAAAAAGTAAAAAAAAAATTCATATATTTATTTAGTGATGGATTTTGTCTCGATCTAATTAGCTTGGGATATACCATCACTAAATCCATCACTAAATTCCCTGCTTTTTTTGTGTAGAAATCTACGAAAATATTAGCAACAAAATATTTTCAATCGAACATTTACATCACTAATTCGTCACTAATCTATTGCAAATTTTTAATTTAATGTAAAATCAAAAATTCTTTGTTATTCCCTAGCTAATCCCTCACTAATTAGGTTGGGATTTTAGCCGTAGTAATATTTCCCTAGCTAAATCGATATTTTATTGTAGTGCATATAGCTATATAGATAGATAAACAAATACATTGATAGATAGATAGATAGATAAATAGATAGATTGATTGAATGATTGATAGTTAGATAAATATACATATAGATAGATAGATTGATTGATTGATTGATTGACAGATTGATAGAAAGATTGATAGATAGATTGATAGACAGATTGATAGTTGATTGATAGAAAGATAGATAGACAGATCGAAAAACAAATAGATAGAGAGATAGATAGACGGATATTTAGTTAGATAGATAGATAGACAAATTGAAAGATAGAAAGATAGATAGACATATATATAGACAAATAAATAGGTAGATATATAGATAGGTCAATAGATAGATAGACAAACAGATAGATATATAGACAAATAGAAAAAAGATAGATAGACATATATAGACAGAGTGATAGTCAAACAGTTAGACAAATAGATAGATAGATAGTTAGAAAGATATATAAATAAAGAGATAGAAAGATAGACAAATTAATATACAAATAGATAGATAGACTGATATTTAGAAAGATAGACAAATTAATAAACAAATAGATAGATATATAAATAGAGAGACCATTCGATAAATAGATGGACAAATAGATAGACAGACTAATAAATAGACAGATTGATAGACTGATTTATAGAAAGATAGATATACTGATATATAGAATACTAGATAGATAGACAAATAAATAGATAGATAGATACACAAATAGAATGATTAACAGATAGATAGACAAATAGATAGATAGATAGATAGATAAATAAATAAATAAATATATAACTATATATATATATATATAAAGAGTGATAGATAGAGAGATAGAATGATAGATAAATCGATAGATAGATAGTTAGATAGACATAGATAGAAAAAAAAAGATATGTAGATATATAGTTAGAGAGAAAGATAGATTGACAGATTGATAAAAATATAGATAGACAAATTGATTGATAGATAAGTAGATAAATAGATAAAGAGATAGATTGATTGTAAGATAGATAGATTGATAGACAGATAGATAGATAGATTCTTAAAAAGATTTAAATATAGAATGATAGATTGATTGACAAATAAATTTATAAACAAATCGATAGACTGGTAGATATACAGATAGATAGATAGATAGATAGACATATTAATAGATAGATTGGTAGACAGTTAGAATGATAGATAGATATGTAGATAGGTTGTAAGACAAATAGATAGATTGATTAATAGATAGATTGATACATAGATTGATAGATAGATTTGCAGAGAGATTGTTAGAAATATAGATAGATAGAAAGATAGATAAATAGATAATTAGAAATACATATAGATAAATAGATAGATAAAGATATATATATATATATAGATAGACAAATAGATTGATAAATAGATAGAAAGATATACAGATAGATAGATATATAGATATATATAAATAGATAAAGAGAAAGTGAGAAAAATAGATAGATAGATAGATAGATAGACAAATATAAAGACATAAGGATTGACAAATAGATCAATATATTGATTAATAGATAGATAGGTATATAGATAGATAGATAGACAAATAGATAGATTTATTTATAGAAAGATAGAGAAATAAATATACATATTTATAGACAGATAAACAAATAGAAATATAGATAGAGAGATATATAGATAGATAGATAGATAGAAGTGATAGATAGATAGATAGATAGATTGAAAGATTGATAGATAGATAAATAGACAAACAGATAGAATGATTGATTGATTGATTGATTGACAGATAGATAAATATACAAATTGATAGATAGATAGATATATATAAAGACTGACAGATTGATAGATAGAATGATAGATATATATACTGATAAATAGTCAGATAAATAAAGAAATAGATAGATAGGTATATAGATTCAGTGATTATTAATAGATTAATAGATAGATTAATAGAGAGATTTATAGACAGATAAGTAAGTAGACAAATAGATAGAAAGATTGATTGATTGATTGGTTGACAGATAGATTGATTGATTGACAGATAAATAAAAAGTTTGATAGAAAGATTGATAAAGTGATTTATAGACAAATTGATAGAAAGATAGAATGAAAGATAGATAGAGAAAAGGATAGACAAATAGAAAGTCATATAGATATTTAGATAGAAAAATATATAGATAGAAAGATAGATAAATAGATAATTTGATAGTTAGATAAATTATTAGACAGAGAGATAAAGATATATATAGAGAGATAGATAGACAGATAAATAGATAGATAGATAAATAAATAGATAGATAGATAGATTGATTGATTGATAGTTAGATTGATTTATTGATTGACTGATTAATAAATAGATTGATAGATTTAGAAATACATATGCAGTTAAATAGTCAAATAGATAGAGAAATATATAGTTATATAGATAGACAGATAAATAAATAAATAAATATATATATATATATATATATATATATATATATATATATATATATATATATATATATATATATAGATTGATAGATAGATTGATAAAGAGATTGAAGGAAAGATAGATATACAATAAGATTGTTAGATATATAGATAAAAAAATACATAGCTAGATAGATAGATGGATAATTAGATAGACGGGTTGATAAATAGATAGATAGACAAATAGAAAGACATATAGATAAACAAATAGATAGATAGACATATAGATAGATAGATAGATATATTGATAAATAGATAGATAGGTAGATAGATATATAGATAGATAGATAGATTAATAGATAGATTGATTCAAAGATTGATAGACATATTGATAGATAGATTGATATATAGATTTATTGATAGATTGAAAAATAAAAAGATAGAAAGATAGATAAATAGATTTATAGATAGAGTGTTATACACATTTTTAGACAAATAGATAAAGATATATATAGATATATAGATAGAAGGATAAATAGAGAGATAGAAAGATAGATATAGAGACATTTAGATAGATAAATAGATACAAAGATAGATAAATAGATAGATTAATAGACTAATAGATAGAAAGATAGATAACCATATATAAGATAATAAGATATACAAATTTAAAGACAAATAGATTGACAGATAGATAAATAGATATATAGATAAATAGATAGATAGATAGATAGATAGAAAGATATGTAGATAGATAAATAGACAAATTGATAGATATATAGATAGATAAATAGAGATGATATATAGATAGAAAGATAGATACACAGATACATAGATAGATTGATATACAAATTTATAGATAAATAGTTAGAAAGGTAGATAGATAGATAGATAGATAGATAAAAATATAGATAGATAGATAAAAATATAGATAGATATACGTACATATATATATAATGACACATAGATAGATAGATTAATACAGAGATTGATAGACAGATTGTTAGACAGATTGATAGATAAATTGATAGACAGATAGATAGACATATTGATAGACAAATAAGTAGATAATTAGATAGTGAGATAGATTGACACAAAAATAGATAGTTAAATAGACAGACAAATAAATAGACAGATAGAAAGAGAGAGAGAGAGAGATACATAGATAAATATATAGATAGATAGACAGAAATATAGTGATAGATATATTAATAGATAGATAAAAAGATTGACAAATAGAAAGATAGAATGATAGATAAATAGAAAGATAGATAGATAGAAAATAGATAGACAGATCATTACATAGAAAGATAGATAAACAAATTGATATATAGATTCATAGATGATTGAATGATATAAAGATTTATAAATAAATTGATAGATAGATTAATTGATAATTTCATAGATATGTAGATAGATAAATTTATATACATATAATTAGATAGATATATAGATAAATAGAGAGAAAGATAGATTGATTGATTGACAGATAGAAAGATAGATAGATTGATTGATAGATTGATTGATGGAAAAATTTATAGACATATAGATAGATAGATTGATTGACTAATTTATAGACAGATTAATAGAATTATTTATTGACCAATAGATAGACAAAATGATAGACAGAAATATAGTTCGACATATATCAACTAATAAATACATAGATAGATAGATAGTTTGAAAGATTATTAGATAGATAGATAAAGATATATATAAATTGATAGATTGATAGATATATAAATATATATGTATATATATATATATATAAATATATATATTTATTTATTTATTTATACAAAATTATGTGGAAAGATAGATAGATATACAAAAAATAGACAAATAAATAAATAGATAGATAGATAGATAGATTAATAGATAGCCAGATAGATAGATAGATAGATAGATAAACATATATAGAGAAAGTTAGATCGGTAGATAGATAAAGTGATATATTTATAGATATATAGATAGCTAGATAAACAAATAAATACACAGATAGATAGATAGATAGATAGCCAAATACATAGACAGATAGAGTGATAAATAGATAGACATATAGATAAATAGATAGATAGAAAGACTAATAGATAGATAGTTAGATAGATAAAAAAATAGATAGACACATAGAAAGACAAATAGATAGATAGATAGGTAGATAGATAGATATATAGATAGACAAATAGATAGATAGAATGATAGATAGATTAATAGGCAGATTGATAAACAAATTGATAGATATTGACAGAGAAATTGATAGAATGATAAATAGACTTATAAATAGTCAGATAGATCAATAGAAAGATAGATTGAAAGATAGATTGAAAGATAGATGGACAAATAGAAAGATAGATATTTAGATAGATAGATATTTAGATAGATAGATAGATAAACAGATAGGTATAAAGATAAATAGAGAAAAAGATAGAAAAATAGCTAGATAGATATATAGAAAGATAGACAAATAGAAAAATAGAATGATAGAGAGATACATCAACATATCGATAGATATTTATATAGATAGATAGACAGAAAGAAAGATAAAAAGAAAGATAGATAATTAGATAGACAGATAGATAGACAGACAGATAGATAGACAGATAGACAGACAAATAGATAGATAGACAGATAGATAAACAGATAGATCGATAGATAGACATATAAATAGGTAGGCAAACAGACAGACAGATAGATAGATAGACAAATAGTTAAATAAATATAAAGATAGATAGACTGAAAGATTGATAGATTGATAGATAGATAGGTAGTTAGATTCATAGATACTTATATAGATAGATAGGAGATAAATAGACGAAAAGATAGACAGATATATAGATAGATATATAAACTAATAGATAGATAGAAAGATAGACTAATAGATAGATAGAGAGATTAATAGATAGATAGCAAAATTGATAGATAGATAGATAATTAGTTTGAAAGATAGACAAATAGAATGATATTTAGATTAATATTTATATAGATAAATAGATAGATATATTGTTAAATAGATAGATAGATAGATAGACAGTTTGATAGAAAGATTGATAGTCTTATTAATAGACAGATAGCTAGACAGATAGATAGATAGACAGATAGATTTATAGACAAATAGATAGATAGATACATATAGATAGACAAAAAGATAGGTAGATAGAAAGATAGATAGATACATAGATAGATAGAGATATAGATTATTAGACAAGTAAATAGACAGATAGATAAATTGAGAGATAGAAAAATAGATAGACAAATAGATATATAGAATGATAGATAGATATATAGATAGATAAATAGATAGATAAACAGATAGATACCCAGATAAATAGACAGATAAATAGACAAATATATAAATAGAATATAGATAAAAAAATAGACATATATATATACATATAGATAGAGAAATAGGTAGATAAATAGATAAATACATGGATATACAAATATTTAGACAAACAGATATATAGATAGGCAATTATAAAACTAATCGATAAACAAATAGATAGATAGATAGATTGATAGGTATATTGATATACAAATTGATAGATAGATAGATATACAGATATATAAAGAGATAGATAGACAAATAGATAGATAGAAAGATACATGACAAAATAGATAGATAGAAAGATACATGACAAAATAGATAGATAGAAAGATAATTAGAAAGATTGATAATGCAATAAATAGACATATAGATAGACAAGTAAATAAATAGATAGATAGATAAATATATAGATAGATAAATAGACAAAAAGATTTACAGATAGATAAACATATAAATAGATAGATGGAAAGATAGATAGATAGACACGCATATAGATAGATATGTAGACCAACATATTGATAGATAGATAGATATATAGAAAGATAGATAGATAGAGACAATGATAGATAGATAGATAGATATACAGACAAACAGACAGACAGATAGATAAATAGATAAGTAGACATATAGAATGATAGAGAGATATATAGATAGAAAGATAAATAGATAGTATGACAGATAGATATATAGATAGTTATAAAGAATGATAAACACATTTATAGACAGATAGATAGATAGAGAAATACATAGACATATAGATAAATAGATAGATAGATAGGCATATAGATAGATTATTAGGTAGACAGATATATTGACAAATATATATACAAATTAATAGAAAAATAAATAAATAGAGAGACTGACAGAAAGATAGATTAAAGGTGTCACATAGGCTAGGCCGGCCCTGCACTACATAGGGCACAACATGATTTAGTTGTGCCTGGCTCACCATTGCATGCTACAATGCTGTGCTCAGGCCCGTGCCGAGCATACACTCGGCACCTATCGTGCCCTACCAGGCCGAGGGAATCCAGCCCACGTGTCGTGCCAATCACGACACGAGGGCCTGGCTCAGGGGCACGACAGACGTGACCACACACCGAGTTTGGTCATGGTGACCCGGTGCCCGATGGCCAAAGCTAGCCAAGCCATGAAAGGGCGACGATGGCATGGAGGCATGCCACGAAACGATACTTTTTTTAAAAAATTATGGTTTTGGCCTGTCCGATCTAGGCCGAACCTAGTAGATTTTGGGCCAGGGCCCATGTCAGGACTGACCTCACAGAACCATGCCGGGCCAGGCATGGCATGGTACACTCACTGCTTCTTATGACCTCTTATGGTCTCCAAATAGATAAAATCATAGTAAATGGTTGAAGATCCATAGAACCCTCAACTTGTTGAGAAATAGTTTTCACACATTCCTCCATTAATTTTTGTGATAAAATAGTTAAAAATACTATTATAGATATACATAAAATTGTTTTATATTTTGCATTCCCAACAACTTTCAAAATTTATTGTGGTACTATTATATTTTTTTAATATAATAGATTCTTACAGCAATCATCTGAGACTTGTTGTCAACAAACTGACCATCTGCTTTCTTCACATGCATCTTTTTGAAAATCTCATAAAAATGAGGATCTCAACCTAATTATCCAGCCTAGAGTATGTATTTATTAAGTCATAAAATAACAAATGATAAAAAATTTAACAAAATTAATAAAACCATGCACTGAATAAATTTATTTAGACTATTAGGACAACCACTAAATATATAAATATTAAAAATTTTAATATTATACTAAATCTTGAGCATGCTTAATGCTCGACTTTAGCCCTTCTATGTGGCTAGACATTTTTGTACCTAGTCCAGCTACCACGGTTCATTAATTTTTGCTGGTAATCTCTGATTTTTTTATCATCTAACTCCTCCCAATACTTAAGCCACTCGGACCAGTCATCCTCGGATATAAATTTAGCCATTTCTTTTATATTCTTCAATTAATGGACAAAATCAGAATACCATTTAGTAGCTTTGCCCTCTGATATTCACTTTATCTTTCCATCAAATTTGAGTGCCCATGTGCACTTATTCTATATATAGAAATATCACAAAAAAATGTATATTAATTACAAGGACATAATTATTTGCTGCTTGAATAAAAACCAACATAATAGTCAACTAAGCAGATACTTAATTTTCAATGCTTTTTTTTCATTATTTTTACCTGAAGTCATTAAAATTAGACTCTTTCGTCAATTCAGAAACTTTATTCCATGATAATGCTTTAGAATCAACAATTTTTTTGAAAGACTTTGTAATTATAGTAGAACACTTGTGAGATAGAATACAACTATACAAATAAATAAATAACATTGAAAAAAAAGTAAATCATAACTATATATATAAATAATTACTAACAGGATCATCATAATATTTTATTCTAGTAATATTTAAATATTTCTTATATCTCTCATCCATAATCTCAATTACTAACTTAACACTGAATGCAGAAGAAGGCACAACATTTGATGATGTCGATGATTTTATAAATGCGGTAACTATCGGTGTAAAATGTAGTGTAGAAGATGGTGATGGATCAAAAGTGTTTGTAGGAAGGACAATGGGTGGTGGGCTTATATTTGATAAAGGTGATAGTAAAGGTGTCAATGATGGTGATGGAGATATAAATGTAGATGATGTTTGTGATGTTTAAGTCTGAATATAGTGGGGATGAGATGGTAATATATTTGCAATATGGCTTAAAATACTAGATAAATTTGGTCCATTATACGTCTTGTCCACCTCCACCATGCTCACATCCTTTAGGTACCATCTGCTATACAAAAAATAAAAACATAGAACAAATAATAGAGATATGTTGAACAACCATGCATTTTATAATAAAACACACCAATAAATTTCATCAAGATATAGAAAGGTTTTGATAGTATAATATTATAATACAATTATACCAATTTAATTATCGGCATAATTATCATTCTCTAATTGATCTTCTGACATTTCGTCTGATTCTGATGGAAGTTTCAACTCATCTTCAGATAGAAATTGATCATCATCAATTTCAATTTGGCCATAAATTGAGTCACATAAATTTACTAGATCATCATCTACATGCACATGCTCAATATTATTTATGTCATCTTCTTGGAATGCTGGTGCAATAGTTATGTCTGCACTTCTTTGTTGAGAGAAAGAATGGAGGGAGAGAAAGATAGAGAAATGAGGAAGAGAGAGAAAGAGAGAAATGGGGAAGAGAGAGAAAGAGAGAAAGGGGAGAGAGAGAAAGAGAGAAAGGGGAGTGAGAGAGAGAGAGAGAAAAAAAAAAGAGTGTGTGTGACACAAAAATAAAAAGAGGGAGAGAGAGTTACATAGAAAGAATGATAGAGGGAGAGAGAGACACATAGAGAATCTAATGTTAGAATGAGGAAATACAAAAAAGAACAAACATATTTCTTCTATACAAACCTATCATATATTACATCTTTTGTCATACATAAGTTCATATATGAGCCAGAGGCCCAAAGGGGTGGGATTAGGTAAGAGTATGTACTTATTTTAACAGTATGCTATATCGAACCAATGCTATGTGCTTAGATATTATTGATATTATATCTTTTGCCATTTAATTTCAAGTTAGTGCAACAAATTAGTAATATCACATTTATAATTATATGTTATTATATAACTAGTATATGTAGTTATAAATAGTTAGATATAGTTAAAGATATAGTTATATATTGATATATTCATAAAAGTAGTTATATGTAGTTATACATAAATATATACAATGTTATAAACAAATATATAGATTTACATATATGTATACATAGTTAGAAATATAGTTATATTTAATTATATAGAGTGTTACATAGTTATACAAATATTTATATATAGTTATACACATCTAGCTAAACATAATGTTGTATGTTGTTATACAGTAATTATAAATATAGTTACATGTTGTTATACATATAGTTACACATATAGTTATACTTATATTTATACATGTAGGTATTTATATTTTTTCATATAAATTTATATATGAGCACATATCGTTATCTATAAGTATAGATTTTGTATAATACATTTTTATATACAAATATATTAAAAAGTATATTAAATATTTTGTTAATTATATATTTAAATATATTTATGTATAATGTTTTTATAGTTATACAGGTAGTCAAAGCAAATTATTTATCATTATATGTTATTATAATTATAGTATATATAGTTAAAAATAAAGTCATATATAGTTAAACATATAGTTATATATAGATATATTCATACAAGTAGTATATGTAGTTATCCATAAATGTATACAAAGTTATAAACAAATATATAGATTTACATATATGTATACATAGTTACAAATATAGTTATATTTAATTATATCGAGTGTTACATAGTAATACATATATTTATATATAGTTATATACATGTAGTTAAACATAATGCTGTATGTTGTTATACATGTAATTATAAATATAATTACATGTGGTTTTACATATATTTACACATATAGGTATACTTATATTTATACTTGTAGGTATAAAGATTTTTTCTTTTAATTTTATTTTTTTATACATATAGTTATGTATAGGTATAGATATAGTAAAATACATTTTTATATACTAATATATAAAATGTATTATTGAATATATGTTGTTATTTATATATTTAAATATAGTTATGTATACTATTTTTTTATTTATACATATAGTCAAAGACAATTATTTATAGTTATATGATCTTATAGCTATAGTATATATAGTTAAAAATAGAATTATATATAGTTAAACATATAGTTATATATAGATATATTCATACAAGTAGTTATAAGTAGTTATAAATAAATGTATACAACATTATAAACAAATATATAGATTTAATTATATGCATACATATATGTATGCATAGTTACAAATATAGTTATATTTAATTATATAGTGTTACATAGTTATAAAAATATTTATATATAGTTATTCACATATAGATATATATGTATATATAGTTAAAGATATAATTATATATAACATTTTTATAGTTATACATTTAGTAAAATACAATTATATATAGTTATATATTATTATACATATATTATATTTTGTTAGAAATATAGTTATATAGAAGTATACATATAGTTATAAATTATTATAAAGTTAAAAAAATTGTTTTGTCTAGTAATAAATATAGTTATAAAATTAGTTTACATAATAATAAATATAGATATAAATACTTTTATGTATAATGGCATATGATTATATAATTATACAAGTGTTTAAATATAATATTTGTTCTTGAATCTTTTTATAAATGTTATTTATATATAATTATATATGTGACACTTTTATATATTTCATATAATATATATATCACATTTATATAAACATTATAAATATTATAAATTTATATAAAAATTAATATGTTAATAAATATTTAAAAAAATGTATAAACATTTTATATGTTATATAATTGTTATATATAAAATTATATAAATAGATAGTTTTATGTAAAATGTTGTATAGATATTTATAAACATTAATATATATATATATATATAACATTATAAGTTTATATAAACATATTAGTGTTTATATATAATGCAATACAGTTATATATATTAAAGTATAGACATTTATATATAATGTCATACGATTATATAAAAGTATAAATGTTTATATATAATATTATCTGTTTATAATATTTTTGGAGACAACAAAAATAGAACTGATAAACATTAAGTTTGTTTTTTATTAAGTTATAGAAGTAAAAAATAATAAGCATTATTTTTTTAAGTTACAAAAGCAGAAAACAATATGCAAACAATTTGTATTTGAAATAGATAAAACCCTAAAAATTTAATTAGTAAGAGAACAAAGTTTAAACTGACCATATATTGTTTTATTACTAGTGTAGAGTAAAAATCATATAAGTGATATTAAAATAGAATAAAAAAGAAGGAAAATTGGGGGAAAAAAATCAAACCCAAATATTCTATAACAACCAAACTCCACCAATGGTAATTAAATTGATAGAGATATAGATATGTATATAGCATTCCGAAGGAGAAGAGATATGATAATATTACCTGATAAAAAGAAGAGATAGATTTTGTAAGTTGCTCCCTTAGTCCCGTTTTGCTTCTCCTCTCATCGTCATTGAAAGATAGAAAAAATGATAAGTGCTTAATGCCTTAGCATCTTTTGACAAGGAAACTATAAATACAAAATTGGCTGTAAATAAATAGAAAATAAAGATACAAAAATATAAAAGTAAACTAAAATTATAAAAAAAAAATAATTTAAATAAAAAAAATGAAATATATTTTTATTTAACCATAATGATATTATTTCATTAGTAAATAAAATAATAATATATAATAATAAAGTATTTCATATATATATATATATTATATAATGGTTATAAATTCATAAGAATTCAATTTATTTCTTATTAATATAATAGAAATAATTATAAAGGGATAAAATTTGAATCTTTTAGTCATTATAAATTAGAATATTTTAAGTGTTCATTTAATAACCACACTGAGATATTTATATTTTAAATCATCAAAATTTTTTTGATATAATTAAAACATCTATGTATTAATCTTTAAATATCAACTTATTTTTTTTTATTTTATGAAAATTTGAATTTTTTTATTATTCAAAAATTTCAAATCTTTTAGTCATTATATTTTTAAAAGATTCTTATATTCATAAAAATATTTTTTGTACTTTAATAATATAAATATTTACTTGTTTATTCATTAATTCATATATTTGTATAAATTTTTATATTTAATCAAATAATTGTTTATTATAACTTTTTAATAGTAGTTATTTTTATTTATGTTTATTTATTAATTAAAATATCTAAAAAATTATTATAATTAGATAATAAATTATATAATGTTTTTTAATACAAATATTTAAATATCATAATAAAAAATTTCAGAAAAAAATTTTGTATAATTTTTAATTAATTTATAATAAAAAAATAGTTATTTTAGTCTAATTTAATATAAATTTTTAGTCGAATTTATATATTTATTAAATTTTTAATTTATAATATATATTTTTATTATTATATGAAGAGATTGTGTCTTTCAAGGATCACTCATCTATAGACAATGAAATACCTTTAATATAGAAAATTAGATAAAATATTAAAATAAATAATACTTAAAAAAATTAAATCATCAAAGATTAGCGATGGAAATTATCAATAACCCAAATAGATAGTGAAAAATCCCTAACTAAATGCATATATTTTGAGATAATAAATATTTAAGGAATAATCGCTTTCAATTATATATAAAATCATAAAAAAATAAATTTAGTTAATTATTTAGTGATGGGTTTTGTCTCCTTCTAATTAGCTAGGGATATTCTATCTCTAATTTCATCGCTAAATTTCCATCTTTTCTTTGTGCGAATATCTAAGATAATTTTAGCGATGGAAGATTTTAATTCGAACATTTCCATCACTAATCCATAACTAATCCATCACAAAATTTTAATTTATTGTAAAATCAAAAATCCGTTGTTATACCTTAGCTAATACCTAGCTAATTATCTAGGAAATTTATGCCTAGTTAAATTTCCTTAGCTAAATAGATATTTTTTTTGTAGTTATCAATGTGTATATCTATATGTCTAACTATCTTTATATCTATCTGAAATATCAACATGATTATATATCTATATATCTATCTGTTTAATATTTTGGATATCTATGTAACTATATATCTATCGATCTCGCTTTCTATCTGTCTATCTGTCTATCTATTAGTTTATCTATCATTCTTAATATCAATCTATCGATCAATCAATAAATATGTCTATTTATTTGTATATCTATCAGTCTAACTATCTATCTATCTATTGATCTATCTATCCATTTGTCTATCAATCAATCAATCTACTTATATGTATATCTATCTTTCTATTTTTTTGTCAATCAATCAATCAATCAATATAATTATCAATCGATCTATCTTTCTGAATATATATTTATCTATCTATTTGTCTATCTATTTGACTATCTATCTGCCTATCTATCTATCTATTTGACTATCTATCTATCCATATATCTATGTCTTTATCTATCTATCTATCTATCAAACTCTCTATCAATCTAACTATAAGTATATCTATCCATCTTTCTATCTACCTTTCTATCTATCTATCTATCTATCTATATCTATCTATCATTTTGTGGATTTATATATCTATCAATCAATCAATCTATCTATCAATCTATCTTTCTATCTATATATATCTATCTATTTATCTATCTACCTATCTATCCATCTGCCTATCAATCTATCTGTCTATCTAATAATTTGTATGTCTATCTATCTATCTATCTATCTATCTCTCTACCTTTCTATATATATTTATATTAATCTGTCTATCTATCTTACTTTTAAACTATCTATCAATCTATCTTTAATCTATTTATCAATCTCTTATTATTAATTGTATATAAATTTGTCTATCAATCAATCTATATATTTATTTATCTATCTTTCTATATATATATATATATCTATATGTCAATCTATCAATATGTCTTATATCTATTTAATTGTTTATCTATCTATCTATCTATCTGTCTGTCTGTCTATCTGTCTGCCTATCTATCTATCAATCTATCTATCATTTTGTCTAACTATCTCTCTATCTATATATCTTTATGTCTATATATTTGTCTATCTAAATTTCTATCAATCTATCTATATGTCTATCTATCTATCTATTTGTATATCTATTTATTTATATGTCTATATATTTATGTGCCTATCTATCTATATAATTAACTTTCTAAATGTCTATCTATCAGTCTATCTATCTATCTATTTATATAATTAACTTTCTAACTGTCTATCTATCATTATATCTTTCTATCTATTTTTCTATATGTCTATCTATCTATCAATCTATATGTCAATCTATATGTCAATCTATCTGTCTTATCTATTTGAATATCTATCTATCTATATATAAGTCTATCTTTATATGTATCTTTTTATATATCTACATGCCTATCTATTTTTTTAATTATTTGTCAATCTATCTGTCTATCTATTTTTGTCTATCTATTTATTTATCTATATATATATATATCTATCAAATACATGTCTATCTATTCATCTATCTACCTATCTAATAATTTGTCTATTTATGTATCAATATATCTATCTGTTTATATTTTGGACAATCAATATATCAAACTATCAGTTTATCTATTTATATATCTTTATGTCTATCTATATGACTATCTATCTAATATTCTATCTATATATCTTTATATCTATCTATCTATGTATATTTCTATCAAACATTCTATCTATATGTCTATTTATGTCTCTTTCAATCTGTCTATCAATATGACTATCAATCTCTCTATTAGAGTATCTGTCTATCTATTTGTTTATCTATCTATAAATCTTTCTGTCTAACAATCTTTCAGTCTATCTTTCTATCTATATATAAGTCTATCTTTCTATCTATCTCTATGTCTATCTGTCCATGTTTGTGTGTGTGCATATCTCACTATCTGTCTATTTATCTATTTGTCTCTCTCTCTCTATGTATAAATCTATCAATATGTTCATTTATTTGTCTATATATTTATCTAGCTTTCTATCTATCTTTCTATCTATTTATTTGTCTATCTATCTGTCCATCTATCTCTCTATTTATTAATCTATTTTTATAATAATTTATAAAACTATATGTCTATGTATCTGTCTATCTATCTATCTATATATTTATTTATTTATCTATCTATTTATCTAGATGTTTATTTATATATCTATCTATATTTTATTTATCTATCTATTTATTAATCTATATATTTGTCTATCAATCTATCTATCTATTTGTCTTTCAATTTATCTATCAATCAATCTATCAATCAATTTATGAATCTCTCTATGAATCTATCTATCAATCTGTCTTTCAATCTATTTATCAATCTTTCTATCAATCTATCCATTGATTTTTTTATCAATCTATCTATCAATCTGTGTATATATCTATATATCTATCTTTTTATCTATCCATCATTCAATCTATCAAACTATCTATCAAAATGTTTATCAATATGTCGAGCAATCTATCTATTAATCTTCCTATCTTATGTATATCTATTTATCTATCTATCTACTAATTAATTAATCAATTTGTCTATCTATTTGAATGTCTATCAATTAGTTTGTTTGTCTATTTATCTATCTTTCTATCTATTTGAATGTCTATCAATCAGTTTGTATGTCTATTTATCTATCTTTCTATCTGTCTGTCTATTTGTCAAACTATCTATCAGCCTATCTATTTTTCTATCTATCTATCTATCTAACTATATGTTTATCGACCCATATATCTATGTTTGTCTATCTGACTATCTATTTGTCTTTTTATTTGTATATCTAACTATTTGTTTATCTATATGTCAATTTGTCTATTTAAATATCAATATATCTATTTTCTATATGTTTATCTATAAGTTTGTATATATGTCTCTATATATGTCTGTCTATCTATTTGTCTATCTGTCTATCTATCAATGAATCTATCTAGTTATCTATTAAACTATCTGTCTATCTAAATGTCTATCTATCTGTCTATCTCCCTATTTATCTTTCTATTTATCTATTTATCTATATGTCTGTCTATCTTTAGTTATATGTCTGCTTCTTTTTGTCTATCTGTTCATCTATCTTTCTCTCTAACTATCTATCTATATGTCGATCAATTTATCTATTTATCGGTCTATCTATCTATCTATCTGTCTATCAAACTATCTGTCTATCTTTTTATATATTTGAATATCTATTTGTCTATCTCTCTATGTGTCTATCTATCTATTATATATCTATGAGTTTATTTATTTGTTTATCTTTCTATTTATCTATCTGTTAGTCTATTTTTCTGTCTATTTGTGTGTATATCTATCTATCTATATGTTTATCTATTTTTCTGTCTATCTATTTGTCTATCAATCTATTTATCTATCTATCTATCTATCTATTTGTCTATCTATCTATCTATCTATCTGTTCTCTATCTATCTATTTATCTATCGATCTATCTATTTGTCTATATATCTATCTATTTATTAAAAATTAATATTTTCTTTTATTTATCTAACTATACAATATCTATCTGTCTATCTATCTATATATCTATCTTTCAATTTTTTATCTATTTGTATATTTCTCTATCAATCTAAATGACTATATATATATATATATATATATATATATATATATATATCTATCTATCTATATATCTGTTTATCAATCTATCCCTCAAATTGTTTACCAATCTATCTATCAATTTGTCTATCAATCTAACTATCGATCTGTCTATCATTTAATCATTAAATCTATCTTTCAATCTAATTATCAATCTAATTATCTATCTATCTATATTTTAATCTATCTATATATTTGACATTAATTTGTCTATTGATCTATCTATTTATCTATCCATATGTTTGTCTAACTAACTATCTATTTTCTATTTGTCTATCTATCCATCTATTTATCTATATTTCTTTATTTTTCTTTCTATTTATTTTTATATCTATTTATCTATCTATCTATTTGTCTATCTATTAGACTATCTATTAGTCTATTTGTCTATCTATCTGGCTATCAATATATTATCAATCTGTCTTTTTAACTATTTTTATATTAATGAATCAAACAATCTATCTATCTATCTATTAATAGATAGGTAGTGAGATCAATTGTTTATCTATTTATATACTTAAAAGACAAATAGATATTATATATATATATAGACACATAGGCTTAAGTTGATATAATTAAATAATTATATCTATTTGTCTAATAGATATAATTTATCTTCTAAATTAGATTGATAGATTGAGATTATTGTTGATAGATAGACACAGTTTTTAAAATATATCTATATATATTTGTATATTAGCTTATGCTTGTATAGTATACTACCTCTCTAAATTTCTGTATATATTAAAACAAATAGTCAAATGCTTTAAGTTAAAAGAGAGATCTTTCTGCCTATATATCTATATATCTGTCTATCTAATTTTATATCTATCTGTCAATCAATCAATCAATCTATCTATTTTTGAATCATTCTATCAATTTAAATATCAAACTATCTATCTATCTGTCTATCTATATGTCTATTTGTCCATCTGTCTATCTATTTATTTGTTTATCTATCTATCTATTTTATTGTTTGTCTATTTGTTTTTCTATCTTATATTTATCTATCTACATATCTACCTAAAAATCTTTCTCTCTATCTAAATGTCTATCTATTTGTGTATCTATCTATCTATCTATCTCTTTGTCAAACTATTTGTGTATCTTGTTATCTATCTATCTATCATTTTGTCTATCAATATATCTAACTATGTGTATATTAATCTATATATCAATATGCCTATCTATTTCACTATATACTATATTTTAATCTTTATATCTATCTATCTATCTCTCTGTCTGTCTATATGTTTGTCTATGTGTCTATCTATATGTCTATATATTTGTCTATCTATCTTTCTATCTATCTATCTATATGTCAATCAATCTTTCTAATAATCTAAATATTTATAAACTATTAATCTATCTATTTGTTTGTTTATCTACCAATATATCTATAAGTCTATTATTTGTCTATCTATCTGTCTATATATCTATCTATATATCTAACTATCTATTTGTCTATCAATTTATCTATCAATCTTTCTATGAATCTATTTATCAATATGTTTATAAATCTGTTTATCAAATTGTTTATAAATCTATTTATCAATGTCTCTAAATCTATCTATTTATCTATCTATCGATCTGTCTATCAATTTTTCATTAATCTATCTCTCTATCAATTAATCAATCTATTTTTTTATTTATCAATCTATCTTCCTATATATTCTATTTATTATCTATCTATCCATCTATAAGTATATCTATGTGTCTAACTATCTATCTATATATCTAGTATTCTATTTATTTGTCTATTTTTTTATCTATCTATCAATCTATCTATCTATCAGTTTAAGAATCTATCTATCCATTTTCTATCTATTTATCTATCTATCTATCCATTTATCTATCAAACTATCTATCTATCTTTCTATCTATTTGTTTGTTTGAAAACCTATCTACCTGCCTATCTGCATATATGCTTGTTTATCTATCTATCTATCTGGTTGGTTTCTATTTGATTGAATGTCTATTAGCCTGTCTATTTGTCTACTTAACCTTTTGTCTGTTTATTTAACTATTTGTCTATCTGTCTATATATCTATTTATCTGTCTATCTATATATATATTTATCTATCTATCTATTTATCAGTGTATTTTTCTGTGAATCTATATGTCTATCTCTAAGTCTATCTATCTATCTATCTATCTATTTGGGTATATATTTGTTTATATCTATCTGTCTATATAATGTCTATATCTATTGAATATCTATTTGTCTATCAATCTGTCTGTGTATCTATCTATCTTTCTTTCTCTTTCTTCCTTCCTATTAGTCTATCAATCTGTCTATTTATCTATCTATCTATATGTCTGTCTATCTATCTATCTATCTATATCTATTAGTCTTTATTTGTTTATTTATCTATCTATCTATCTATTTATATATCTATCTATCTATCTTTCTATCTATCTGTCAGTCTATCTGTCTATCTATCTGTCATTTTTGTATTCTATCTGTTATCTAGCTCTCTCTTTTATTATATCTTCTTCTATCTTCTACCTATCTATTTTTTCTATATGTCTATCTATCTATCTA
>JAREIK010001836.1:54015-87877 GCA_029783825.1 Sapria himalayana | reverse complement strand
CTTTCTATCTGTCCATGCTCTCTATCTATCTATATATCTGTATATCTATCTATTATCTATAGGTCTATTTGTCTATGTTTTTATATGTTAATCTTTCTATCTGTCTAACTATTTATCTATCTATCTATCAATTGGTAATATATATCTCTATCTATTTGGATAGGTAGATAATGTCTTTCTGTTTATCAATAAATATGTCTATATATCTAACTATCTATGTATCTATCTATCTATCTATGTATATGTCTATATGACTATCTGGTCTAACTAGCCATCTATCTATCTATATATCTATTTAGCTATTTATCTATCTATTTATCTATCTATTTATCTATATCTCTCTATATGACTATCTATCTTCCAATCAAGCTATATTACTATCTCTATATTATATTTGTCTATCTATTTATCTGTCTATTTATCTATCTATCTAACTATCTATTTGTCTATCTATATATATCTATATATATATATATTATTATCTATCTATCATTTATCTTTCTATTTGTCTCTATGTCAATCTTTCAATATATGTATCTATCCATCTGGCTATTTAGCTATCTGCTAATTGTCTATCTATCTATTTGTTTATTTGTCTATATGTCTATATATCTATCTATCTATCTATCGATTTAACTATCTATTTGTAATCTATATATATGTCTATCTTTTTATCTGAATATCTATCTATCTCTATATATCTCTCTTTTTATCTATCTTCCAATCAAGCTATATGACTATCTATCTATATGAATATTTGTCTATCTATTTATTATCTATCTGTCTAACTGCTATATTGTCTATCTATATATCTATCTATATATATATATCTATCTATCTTTTATCTTTCTATCTGTCTCTATTTCAATCTTTCAATCTATGTATCTATCCATCTGGTTATCTAGCTATCATGCTAATTGTCTATCTCTCTATCTATTTATTTGTCTATATATCTATCTATCTATCGATTTAACTATCTATTTGTATATCTATATATAGTCTATCTTTTATCTGATATCTATCTATCTATAATCTATTTATCGGTCTATCTATTAATATATATATATATCTGTCTGTCTATCTTTATGTCTATTATCTATGGGTATTTGTCTATCTATCTATCTGTTTATATGACTATCTACTACCTGTCTATGTGTCTATGTGTCTATGTGTTAATCTATATAAGTGTATAACTATCATTTGGCTATCTGTCTATCTATCTCTCTATTTGTTAATTTGTATATCTATCTAAATATCTATAAGACTATTTGTCTACCTATCTATCTATTTATATGTCTATGTGTCTATCTATATATCTATCTATGTGTTTATCTTTCTAACTAAATATTTATCTATCTATCGATCAGTTTGTGTATCTATCTATCTATATGTCTATCGGTCTATCTATATATCTGTCTATCTTTTTATCTTTCTATCTGTCTATCTTTCTATAGGCCTATATGTCTATATGGCTATCTATATATCTATCCATTTCTTTTTATGTCTATATGTCTCTCTGTCTATCAATGTATGTGTCTATATGTCTATCAATGTATGTGTCTATATGTCTATCTGTCTATCTATCTATATGTCTATCTATCTATGATCTATCTTCCAATCTGTCAATCTTTCTATCTGTTTCTCTGTCTATCTATCTATCTGTTGATCATTATATATGTGTGTGTGTGTGTGTGTGTCTATGTGTCTATTTATTTATCTTTATCTATTTATTTATCTATCAATCAATTTATTAATCTGTCTATTTATCTATCTTTCTATCTGTCTATATGTATATCTATCTATCTATCTTTCTATCAATAAATCTATCTATCTAACTATTTATCTTTCAACCTATCTATCTATCTATCTATATGTTTATTTGTCTATCTATCTATATGTCTATCTATCTTTGTATTTGTTTATCTATCTATATGTCTTATCTATCTATCTTTGTATTTGTCTATCTATCTATATGTCTATCTATCTATCTTTGTATTTGTCTATCTATCTATCTATCTAATTGTCTATCTATCTATTACTATATATCTATCTATCTGTCTATCTGCTATCTGTCTATCTATATTTCTATCTATTTTACTATCTATCTATCATCTATCTATTTATCTGTTTATCAATCTATGTTCTATCTATCTATCTATCTTTCTTTCTTTCTATCTATATATCTATCTATATATGTATATATATATGTTTCTACCTTTCTATATGTCTATCTTTCAATTTGTGTATATGTTGATATTGCTATCTGGTTATTAGGCTATTTGTCTTTCTATTTATTTGTATATCTATCTATTTATTTTTCTATATGTCAATCAATATGTCTATCTTTCTATATTAATATCTATCTATCTATTTATCTATCTATCTTTCGATATGTTTATTTGTTTATTTATCTATCTATCTATTTTTTATCAGGCTATCTGTCTATCTATCTATCTATATGTTAATCCTGTTTATCTATATATCTCTATGTCTATTGGTCTATTATATATTTTATCGATTTTATCTATCCTGCCTTTGTCTATGTATCATGTGTCTATGTGGTTATTTGTCTATCTGTCTATTTATCTACCTGTCATCTATCTATCTCTCTATGTCAATCTGTCTATATTCTATCTTATCTATTACATCCGTCTATATGTATCTTTATCTAATCTATTTATCTACCGTATCTAATCCTATCTATCTATATAACTATCTATTTGTCTATTTGTCTATTTATCTATAAGTCTATCTGCCTATCGTCTATGTGACTATGTGTCTATCTATCTATCAATTTATTTATCTATCTTTCTATCTATTTTTTTTGTATATATATCGAGATAATCTATCTATCAATCTATCTTGCCTTTCTTCTTTCTATCTATTTATCTATCTGTCTGTCTATCTGTCAATTTGTCTATCTATCTGTATATGTGTATATATATATATATATCTTTCTATCAATATATCTATCTATCTAACTATATATCTATATACCTTTTATCTATCAGTCTATCTGTCTAACTAACTATCTATCTAACTAGTTATCTAGTTGTCTATCTTTCTATCTATATATGTCTATCTATTCTATCTGTATATCTATCAATTATCTATTTTCTATTTGTATCTTTATTTATCTTTTATCTATTTATCGATCAAACTATCTATCTATCTATCTATTTATCTTTATATCTTTCTATATATCTAATTTTCATATGTGTATCTCTCAATATTGCTATTTGGCTATCAAGCTATTTGTCTATCTATCTATCTATTTTTATGTCTATATGTTTATCTCTACATTTGTCTATATTCCTATTTGTCTATCTGTATATCAATCTATCTATTAATCTGTCTATTTGTGTATCTATCTATATGTCTATATTTCTATCTGAATATCTATATATCTATTTGTCTTTCTGTCTGGTTGTCTATCTTTCAATCAATCATCTATCTAAGTATTGTCTATTTGTCTATCTGTCTTCTATCTATAAATATATCTTTCTATCTATCTATCTATCTATCATTCTTTCTATCTTTCTTTCTAGCTATTTGTCTATCTATCTATCTATCTGTCAATCAATCAATCTATCTATCTATCAATTTATTATCTATTTGTCTATCTATATATCTATCTGCCTATATGTCTATATGTCTACCTATCTATGTGTCTATGTGTCTATCTGTCTATTTTTCTATATGTCTATATGTCTATCAATCTATATGTCTATTTGCCTATCAATCTATTAGTCTATATATCTATCAATTTATATGTCTATCTATCTATCTGTATATCTATCTATTGTTTATATATCTATCTATTTTTCTATCTATCTATCTGTATATCTATTTATTTGTCTATATATATATATATTTGTCTATATGTTTTTCTCTTTATCTGTCTATCTACTTTCTATTTATATGTCTATCTATCTGTCTATATGTCTATCTGTCAATCTGTCTATCTATCTATCCGTCTATCTGTCTATCTATCTATCAATCTTTATATTTATATATCTGTAAATTAATCAATCTATCTAACTATCTGTCTGTCTGTTTATCTATCTAACTATCTATATGTCTATTTTTCTATCTATTTATCTGTATATCTATCTATATGTATTTTTATCTATCTATCTTTCTATTAATAAATCGATCTATCTATATATTTAACTATCTACCTATCTATCTATCTATTTGTCTATCTTCCTATATTTCTATTTGTCTATCTATCTATCTATCTGTCTGTCTATCTTTCTATTTGTCTATCTATCTGTCTATCAATCTGTCAATCTGTCTATTTATATATTTATCTCTCTTCATATGTCTATCTGTCTATTTGTTTATAATTCAATCTAGCTATTTGTCTATTTATCTATCTATCTGACTATCTATCTATCTGTGTATCTATCTATCTATTTATCCATCCATCTATCTGCATGTCTATCTGTCTATCTGTCTATCCATCTATCTTTTTATCTGTCTATCTATTTATCTATCTATCTATCTATCTATTGTCCATGTCTTTATCTATCTATCGATCTTTGTGTCTATTTACTTAACTATCTATTTGTCTATCACTTATCTATCTATATGTTTATATAGTCTATTTATCTATCTGTCTATATATCTATCTTTCGATCTATTTCTTGGTTTATCTCTTTATCTATCTTCTTGTCTATCTTTCTATCTATTTATTTTCTTTCATCTTCTTTAATATATGACAAAATCAGAATAACATTAAGTAGTTTTGATCACCCATAATGATTTATCTTTCCATCAAATTTGGGTGATCATGTGCACTAATTCTATAAAGAAGAAAAATGACAAACGAATTTATATTAACAATAAGAATATAATTATTTACTTCTTGAATAATAATCAACATAAAAGTTAAGTAATTAAATAATTATCTTTCAATGCTTTTGTTTTGTTATCTTTACCTGAAAGTCATTAAAATATGACTCTTTTGTCGATTCAGAAACTTTATTCCATGAGAAAGCTTTAGAATCAGCCATTTTCTTGAAAGAATTTGTAATTATAGTCAAATACTTGTGAGATGGAATAAAACTGTGCAAATAAATAAATAACATTGAAAACAAGCAAATCATAACAATATTAAAAAAACCACTGACAGTAACATCAAAATTTTTTTTCAAGTCATTTTTACATATTTATTTTACCTCTCATTCACAATCTCAATTTCTAACTTTGCACTAACTGTAAATGAAGGCATAGAATTTGATGATGTCGTTGGTATTGTAAATAGGGGAATAATCAATATAAAATGTGGTGTTTAAGTTAGAGATAGAACAAAAGTGTGTGCAGGAAGCATAATGGGTGGTGGACTTACATCTGATAAAGGTGATAGTAGAGGTCTCAATGATGGTGATGGTGATAGAAATGGAGATGGTGATTGTGATGTTGAAGTCTGGATATGGTGGCTATGAGATGATACTAATTCTACAACATTATGTAACATACTAAATAAATTTGGTTCATTTCTGTGTCCACATCCACCTCCACCACAGCCACTTCCACCTCCACCATGGCTATGTCCTTTAGGCGCCATCTTCTGTACAAAATAAAACATAGAACAAAAAATAGAGATATGATGAATAAGTATGCATTTTTGAATAAAACATACCGATAGATTTCAAAAAAATATAAAAAGTCTTTGATAGTTTAAATTTATAATACAATTATAACAATTTAATTATTGGCATCACTGTCATCCTCCAATGGATCTTCTGTTATTTCGTGTGATTCCGATAGAAGTATGAACTCATCTTCAAATAGAAATTGATCATCTTCAATTTCTATTGTGCCACCATTTGAGTTGCATAAATTTTCTAGATCTTCATCTATATCCACAGGCTCAATATTATTTATGTTATCTTCTTGGAATGCCGGTGCAATTTATAAGTCTGCACTTCTTTGTTGCGATGTTGGTACTTCGAATTTTGATCGAACTTTGATTTTGCAAATCGCCCACCAATCTCTTTTATCACGAGATAAACTCAGATATGTACAATAATATTCATGAGCAGCTTGAACTGCCATAATAAATGGCTCATAGCGATTATATCTATGTTTATGGTTAACATCCACTGGCTTATAATCCGAATGAATCATTGTGCACACCTTTCATGTAGGATTAAACCACTCTCACTTAAATAATACAATCCTGTAATTTTCAAGTACAGGATACTCCAACTCAATAACTTCTTTGAGTTGATCATAATAATCAATCTCATCTGCACTATAACCCAAGCATTTAATGCATACACCACTATTTTTTGTTGTTTTAGAAGAACCGTGCCCGATTGTGTGAAATTTATATCCATTAACAAAATACCCAGTATAGGTTGCCACATGCATAAACGGGTCTTTACTTAGATTCTGAATGAATCTCCATTCGACTGATCAATTTATTGTAACATAAATTAAAAAAAATATATTAACAAATAAAAGATACTAATAAATTAAATAATTCAAAAATATAAACTTAATAATTCTCACATAATTTTTTAACCAATTCGTAAATTCAGATTCTAGCATATAATCGACATTATTGCTAGAAATTGCTGAAAATTGCTGGATGCCTATATTTTAATCAGCTCAACATAAATACTGCATAAATATAAAAAGAGAGAAAATCATGTATATCAATTTTTAATAATTCCTATTAAAGATAAAATTAAACAATGATTAAACCTGCAACCATTTTGGGTATACATACTTAATATATGGTGCAACCTTCTCACAAATAAGTAAAATGTAGCACCTTGTTGCTTTGTACTCTTCATATGTCATATATCTTTTCATTGCACTTCCAAATGCTCTTCCAAGGTACTTGAAGATAGATAGTTTTTCTACAGAATCATCTTCTACCATCACATGACATTCATAATTCCGCGGCACATTTCTATTCTTTGTATTGATATGATCCTCAAAAAAATAAAGAACAAAATGATGATGCTTCTTCTACTAAATATGCATTGCAAATTGAACCTTCAGATTTTGCCTTGTTTCTAACATTCAATTTCAACTTACAAGATACCTGCAACAACAATGTTAGGTTTCCATTAGATTAATTTACAATATTACTTAAAGTAAAAAATAATAAAACACAGCAAATTATATGTATTTATCTCTCAAAAGGATACATCCTTCTGAATTGCACTTGCCCTGCAATCCTTGCTTCATATGCCAAATGGAGGGGAAAATGCTACATTAAGTCAAAAAAATTGGTGGGAATATCCATTCAAGCTTACAAATAATAAGTGGAATGTCATTCTCTAGCATTTCCATGTCATCTATTTTGATTGTGGTTGTAGTTATCTGTTATAAAAACAAACTAAGTTCTGCAAGGACCTTCCAAACACTTACTAGAAGCAATTCACGTAATGCAATTAGTATTAAACTCTGCATGAATACATGATAGTCATGACTTTTCATTCCAAATAACTTAAGATTCTTCATATCCATGCACCTACCCATATTTGACACATATCCATCAAAGAATTTCAAAATTTTCACCCATTCTTATAATATCTGTCTTGCCTTCATATCAAGTGTGTACCAAGCTTTAGAAAATTTTTTTATTTCCTCATTCATTTTCAATTCAGGATGTCGATAGTAATCATTCAGCTCTTGTCTTGATTTTAAAGTATCTTTTATTTTTCCATCTACATTAAGGATAGTGTTGAAAATATTATCAAAAATATTTTTTTCAATATGCATTACATCTAAGTTATGACGAATTAAATTGGACTTCCAATAGACAAGTCCCAAAATATACTACGTTTCCTCCAACCAAATTATTTGCTTATTGGTACATTACTTCCATTAGCTTCCTTTTTCGTTATATTCTTCAAATCCAAACTCTGAATCTCTATCATAATATCATATACTGAATGAACTCCTGGTGCAACTATCATCATAGTTTTATTTTTTGAAATGCAATTCTATTTCTTCGAAATGGATGATTTGTATGTAGAAACTTATGATGGTTATCAAACCATGCCTGTTTACCACTAAATTTGAGGCTAAATGCATTAAAATTTATCATGCAATATGGGCTTGCGAATCGTTCTACAGTACTCCAGCCAGATAACATTGAATATGCAGGAAAATTACTTACCATCCACATAAGGGCTACCTGCATAATGAAATTTTGCTTCTTTGAGATATCATATGTATTCACGCCAACATACCTTAAATGATTTAACTCTGCAATAAAAGGCTGTAAGAAAATATCCAGCATGTCTTTCAGATTTTTTGGCCATGGAACCAATATTGACAAAAACATATATTGCTCCTTCATACACAACCACAGAGGCAAATTATAAGGTGTCACTATCACTGGCCATGTTGAGTATTGTTGTCCAGATTGCCCAAATGACTGAAATCCATCAATGCTAAAACCCAATTTCACATTTCAACTTTTTGCTGCAAAATCTTGATGTATATAATTAAAATGCTTCCAAGCAGGTAAATCTGATGGATGACGCATAACCCCTTCTTCAACCTTATGCTTGGAATGCCACCTCATATCATTTGCTATAGCATTTGATGCATATAGTCTCTATAATCGAGATATTAATGGAAAATAATACATCTTCTTAAAGATGACATTCAATGTTTGTCGAGTACTTACAAAATGAAGTGCTTTCCTAAAACGAGGATGGTAACAAAACTTACAGCTAATTAAATCACTATCACCACCCCAATATAAAATGCATCCATTTAAACAACAATCAATTTTTTTCACTGGCAGACCCCTTCCTCATAGTAACTTCTTAGTGTTGTAAAAGTTGTTAGTGATCAAATTATTATCCGGAACAATCTCCTTCATTAGTGCTGTCACACGATCAAATAATTTCTCAGACATATGATTTTTTGACTTAATGCTTATTAGTCGAGCCACAAGTGACAATTGCGAATGTGCTTTACAACCAGGCCAAAACTTTTTATCTGCAGCTTTAAGCATTTCATAAAATTTTTGAGCTTCAGGATTAGGTGGTTCATCCATCTAATCCATATGGAAGTCAGCACCAGCAACTTCCGTGATCATTCTATGATATGTGTTTGATGATTCTTCACCACAAGCAAATGATTCAGTACCTTCATTTTGGTCAATATTCAAAGCCAATGTACTTTCCCCATGATAAATCCAAACAAAATAATTTGTCACAAAGTCATATTTAGCCAAATGAATTCTTATAGTGTTTGCATCACGAAAAGGGATATTCTGACACTTGCGATGATTACATGGACACTTAATTTTTTCTCTATCCATCAATCTCGATTGATTACATGCAAAATTGATGAAAGTTTCAAGCCCAGTCAGAAAATATTATTCAAAAATCCATTAATAACCTTTCCGTAAATCCACTGACAATCTGAGTTCATTTTACTCTATTTTATTTACAAAAAATAATGCCCAATCATTATTATAAAAAAACATTATATTACTTCAAAATATATAAATAATTAAATAAAATTATTTACAGATGAATATTTAAAAATTAAATATCGTGAGTATCGAGGCAAAGTATTTGTAGAATCTACATTAATAGATAAAGTAATTTTTAGCACAATAAAGATTAATAGATATCATAATTATACTAGATAAATAGTGCAAAGTATGATAGTGCACAAGAAAGGAAAGCAAAAAAGAAAGACATTTAATGTTTGAAGGAGGAGAGGGAAGAGAGAGAGAGATAAGGTGGGGGAGAGAGAGGGTAAGAAATGGGGAGACGGGGAGAGAGAGAGGGAGAGAGAGGGGAGAGAGAGTGGGAGAGAGAGTGGGAGAGAGAGTGGGAGAGAAATGGTGAAATGGAGAGAGGGGGAAAGAGGGAAGAGAGAGAGGGAGAGAGAGAGAGAGAGGGAGGGAGAGAGAGGGGGTAGAGAGAGAGAGAGAGACAAGCAAGAAAGAAGAGAGAGAAAAAAATTAACAAGAGAGAGTGTGACACAAAGAAAAAGAGAAGAGAATGACATAAAAAATTATAGAGGGAGAGAGAGACACATAGAGAGTGTAGTGTTAGAATGAAGAATTATATAAAAGAGAATATAAGTTCTTCAGTACAAACCTATCAAATATTTTATTTTTTATTATACATAAGTTCATATTTGAGCCTGAGGCCCAAGGGCTGGGATTAGGTAAGAGTGCGACCCTTATTTGTCTTATACCATATATGAGCCTGATTAATGGACACTCTTATGCTATGTGCTAACATATTGTTGATATTATATCTTTAGCCGTTTTATTTCAAGTTTGTGCAACAAAATAGTATTATCCCATATATAATTATATGTTTGGATACATATAGTAAATGTAGTTATAAATAGTTACATTTAGTTTAACATATAATTATATATAGATATATGCATATAAGTAGTTATAAGTAAATATAAATAAATGTGTACAAAGTTATAAACAAATATATAGAATTACATATATGTATACATAATTAAAAATAAAGTTATATTTATTTATATATACTTTTTTATAGTTATACAAATATTTATATATGGTTATACATATTTAGTTAGACATTATGTTGTATGTTTTATACATATAATTATAAATATAGTTACATGTGGATATACATATAGTTACATGTATAGTTAAACTTATATTTATACATGTATACAATTTTATTTAGTTTTATAAATATTTATATATAGTTATACACATATAATTAAACATAATGTTTTATGTTTTAATACATATAATTATAAATATAGTTACATGTGGTTATACATTTAGTTACACCTATAGTTATACTTATATTTATACTTAAAATAATCAAATCCTACTTGAGTTATCATGCTAAAGATTTTTGAATCCAAGATTTCTAAAAAGTTACTAGTTGGATGGTTGGTGGCATCATTAAATGGGTGTAAGCCCTGGGCTTGAACTTGTCATTGTTCTTTGAAGAAGTATATTTTGTTAAACCCTATGAGAATCAAAAATTGATTTTTGAATTCTGAAACTATTATTTTAGATTTAAATTTTTTTTAAAACTTCTGTGAGATAAACAAAGTTGATGCATTTCGGTGCATTAAACGTGGATAAAAGTTATAATGTTATAGAAAAAAATGTTAAGGGGTCTCAAAATGAAAATAATAATGTTTTATTACAATTTTTAATTTTAATATAACATTTGGGGACCCAAATCCAAAATATTTATGAGTTGGGTCTTCCAAATTTCTATACTAATAATTACCTTCCTTTATTCATACGATATGCATATACTCAAGTATGCATACGAGTTTATGCAGAAACTCATTTTTTTCATAAAGAAAAGCATATGCATATGGAGTTTATAAATACTCTGTATGCATAAGCATATGCATAAACTCATTTTTTCATACTGAGTAAGCTAAAACAAGTTTATGCATAATGTTTTTTTTAATTATATTGGGATAATAATGAGTATCCAAATTTAGGTACTAAAATATAACCTTAATCATAGATATTTATTTTTGGATCCCATAACATAACTATCCATTGTGTGTGTGTGTGTGTGTGTGTGTGTGTGTGTGTGTGTGTGTGTGTGTGTGTGTGTGTAGATTAAGGATGAAAATATTAAGTATTATTATTATTGTTGTTGTGGAGGAATTCCTTTTTTTTTGCAAAGTTAGATAAAAGTTAGTGCTATTTTTGGAAGCAACAAAATACAAAGAATATTACTTTCATTGTCAATAAGATTTATTTAATAAAATTCTGAAATTGAACTAATTTAAGAAAATACTTCTCAAAACAATATTCCTAACTTTTAGTGGTATCAATGCATAATATTAAATTATTTTTGTTATTTTGTTTTGTAATTTAAGAGATGCAAGCCTAATCTTTTTTTATATTTGAAGGTTAGAATGATTTGGATTTTTTGTTATGCATGTAATTGCTATTTAAGAGCTATAAGGCTACTCTATTTTCATTTTCTTATTTTCTATCAATAATTTGGATTTTTTTGGCTCCTCTGCAAGACTAATAATTATTCTTGATCACTAATTTATTTTTGATATTTTCTTAATTGCTATGTGATCAACTCGAAAACTTACAAAATTCTTTTATGCGACATCATAAGCAAGGTCTCTTTGTTCAAGCTTCTTTGTTGTGCCATACAAAATTACAATAAAACCTTGATTTATCATTTTCATTATACATGATGAATAGTTCTATACTAAGTCCCTTACAAGAGATTTTAACATAATGCAGGTTGATGTGTAGGATTTAGCTTGGGTTTAGGTTGGCTTTTAACCTATCGACTTGCATTCCTACAAACAATTTAGAAATATTAAAAATTTAAGATATAATATATAAAAAAATGATAGTATGGCATACAAATCATGTAAGTGACTAAATCTATTTTTCAAATTAAATTTATAATCTCTTTTCTTTGGTTCAAATTAGAAACATAATCAAATTATGGTGCTAGAATGAATATAATCAACCCTCATATGGCCTATAAAATGTCATCCCTCCAGTGGCTATTAAGCTAGCATGAAATGAATATAAATCATTCTAGCTATAGGAATCATAATAAATCGTTCTTTTATGGTGCAATATAAATGGATGGGTGAATTTACTTCTCAATTATTGATCATACAATAAATACAAGTGGCTCAGACAACATTGAGAAGTAATTATTTGATATGAGTAAATAATGAGTTTATAATAACTCGGAATAATTTAACGATGACATTGCACGAGGATTTATTATCACGATTCTAGGGCATTCTCATTCAAGGGCTGTGATGTGCTTAGTTTGATTTGTTAAATTTCATAGGATTTAAAATACTTTAAATTCTAGTATTAGATATTTTTGCATTTTTAATTATAAGTTTTTACAATTTTTATAAATTACTTATAAAGTATAGTAAAAGTTTATGTTTACTCTTTCTATAGTTATATAGATATAGTTATGTTTAAATAGTTTATGTATACTATTTTTATAGTTATATATATATATATAGTTATTTTTAAACAGACTTATATAAAACACACATATATTTATGTATACTATATTTCTATACAATATGTAGTTATGTATATGGAAGAAGTTATTAATTCGGCATACCTACTGTGCACCATTAAAATCCACACAATGACAATGCATTATATCACAAATGCATGAGGTATGTATATGATTAAGTATATATACGCAATCCAAGAACACCACGGTGAATAAAGGAGAAGACTTTCAGAAATAATAAATAATAGAATCAATACGCATAAGCTTAATCAAGATAATTGATGAAGAATAAATGTATAAAACATACCTCAAATCAAATAAAAATTAAAACTTAAACCTCGATTATATGTTGATGTGTCGGTGTCGAGGGATAGATTTCCGAATGCAGAGGTTCGCTTCACTTGTTGAAGATTATTGCGTCACGACGTGAATGTAAATATTAGAAAATTTTTATATTTTTAATTATTTAAACATTAAATAAACAATATATATATATATAATCAAAAAGACTCATTAATTTTATTTACTATCAAAATTTTTTCAACAAAATTAATGTACATGTAGCAAGGTACAAATGAAAAATAAACACCTTACAATATTTTATTATAATATTAATTAAACAATAAATATATAAACAATTAAAAAAAATGTTTAACCTTATAAAAAAATATCAAATCAGTACAAAATTAATAAACTCTATATAATACGACATAAATAAAAAGATGATTTCTCTTCTAGTCACTCGACTAAAAGTTATAAAATACTATTAATGTTAAAAAATATATAAAAATGTATATTTTATGGTTATAAATTTTTAAGAATTCATATTAATTTTTATGAAGATAATATGAAATAATTTTAAAGACATAAAATTTCATATAATTTGATATCATTAATAATTTTTAAAATTCAAAAAATTACTTAAAGAGAGAAGATAATTAAAATAAGTTATAATTATTATTTTAATAAAAACTTAATGTTAAAAGCTAATGATAAAAATATTACTCAATTGTTTAATTCGTATATATTTTTGTAAGAGAAAACATCTGTGTATTTATTTATAAATATTAATTTATTTTCTTTTACCTTTATTAAAAAAATTATATTTTTATTATATTTAATATTTTCAAAATTTTTATTATTTATTTATTTAAATGTTTTCTATAATAATTATTTTTTTACTTATAATAATATTAATTATTACTAGTTGATTCGTCAATTTAGGTAATTTTGAAAATATTTTCTATTTTATTATACAATGAATTAATTTACATTTATATTAGAAGAAATTTTAATATATGTTAATTTAATTTTTAAAATATAGAAAAAATTAGAAAACTTATTGAATTTATTATTTAATGTTACTTTTAATACAAATTTTTAAGTTTCTTATTTTAAAATTTTAGAAAAAATATTTGTATAATTTTATAAAAAATTTATACATCATAAAAATAGTTAATTTAGTCCTTATTAATATAAATAATTGTTTTTTGTATTTTTATATTTTTAAATTATTAATTTATAATATAATTTTTTTATGATTTTATGAGGAGAATATATTTTTCAAGGATTGGTCATCTATAGATCATTAACATACATTTAAAAAACAAAATTAAATAAAATATTAAAACAAAAAATAAATAAATAAAAATTAAATAATTAATTATTGGCTAGGGAAATACCGTCACTAAATCGTAGCTAAATTATGGAATTTATATGCTAGAGAAAATTCGTCACTATATTACGGATTTTATTAGCTAGAGAAAATTCGTCGCTAATTCTATCGCTAAATTATAAATTTTATTCACTAGAAAAATTCTGTCGCTAAATCCGTCACAAAATTAATGATTTTATTTTCTAGGGAAACTCCGTCACTAATTTATGGATTTTAATTAGCTAAGGAAATTTGGTCGCTAAATCTCTAGCTAAAATATAATTTTTATTAGTTAGGAAAAATTCATCGCTAAATCCGTAGCTAAATTACTGATTTTATTATCTAGGAAAAATCTGTCGCTAAATCCGTAGCTAAATCACTGATTTTATTAGCTAGGGAAAATCTATCGCTAAATCCGTAGCTAAATTACTGATTTTATTATCTAAGAAAAATCTGTCGCTAAATCCATAACTAAATCACTGATTTTATTAGCTAGGGAAAATCCATCGCTAAATCCGTAGCTAAAATTTGGATTTTATTAGCTAGGAAAAATCTGTCACTAAATATGTAATTAAATTACGGATTTTATTAGCTAGGGAAAATCTGTCGCTAAATCCATCTCTAAATCAATGATTTTATTTGCTAGGGAAATTCTCTCGTTGAATCCGTCGGTAAATCACGGGTTTTATTACATAGGGAAAATTCATCGCTAAATCTGTCGCTAATTTCAGGCTTTTATTAGCGAGAGATATTCGGTCATAAATTCTCTGCTTTTCTTGAAAGGAATTTACGAAAAATTTTCGTCACTAAGCTATCGCTAATCCATCGCTAAATCCCCTTGATTTTCTTGAGCGGAATTTAATAAAAATTTTCCATTGCTAATTCATTGCTATTATTTTTTCAAAGATAAATCATAAATCCATTGCTATTCCCTAGCTAATCCCTAGCTATTTTTTTTTTCAAAAAAAAAATCATAAATCTCTTTCTATTCCTTAGTTAATCCCTCGCTATTCCCTAACTAATCACTTTTAATATAGCTAGGGATTGATCCCTAGCTAAATTGATATTTTCTTGTAGTAACATGGTCTATATTTTTATCTTTCTATCTATCTATCTGTTTATCTGTTTATCTCTTTATCTATCTACATGTTTATTTATTTATCTATCTATCTATTTGACTAGCTTTCTATCTGTCTATTTGTGTATATGCATATCAGTCTATTTCTCTAAATACTACAAAAAAAATCTCGTATAGTTAGGGACAATCCCCTAGCTAAATTGGTATTTTCTGTCGCTAAATGGGATATAGCGACGAATTACCAACGGATCAATTTCTTATCTAATGTGCTCATTACTAAAATTTAGCGAGGGAAAGTGTCCCTAGCTAAAAATTTAGTGACGGAAAAATCACTTGCTAAAAAAGACAAATTCACTAGCTAAATTAGCAAGCTAAATAAGATTTTTCATCGCTAAATGAAAATAACAATAGATGATTCCCAAGCTAAAGTGTAGGTCACTAATTTTGGCGATGGAAATTGTCTCTAGTTAAATAAATTTAGTGACAAAAAAATCGATTGCTAAAATAAAGATTTTTTTTGCTAAATTAGCTAGGGAATTTTCCCTATATAATTTAGCAATGGATTTTTCCCTTGCTAATTTAGCAAGGGATTTTTAGCAAGAGAATTTTCCCTTACTAATTTAGCAATGAATTTTTCCCTAGCTATTTTAATTTAAAAACTATTTTCAAAATTTAATTTATTTTAAAATTATTTAATTAAATAATTTAATATTTTTATATCAAATTGAATAAAAATTAAAACTATAAATAATTTATAATAAACAAAAAATAAAATCATTTAATAACTTATTCTAATTCAATATTTTACATAAATGAAACAAAAAAATAACAAAATTTTATTAGATCTTATTCATCAATGTATCTATCCGACATTACATAAAGTATAATATATCCATTCATTGTTGTTGCTTTCTCTCCCTCTGCTCCTCCAATCACCATTTTTCTACTGCGAGAAAGCTATCCAAGTCACGGCACATAATGTCTAGTGAAAAATCTCATCATTTATACAAGCTTTGTATGAGGAACAATGTGGTATCATATCTGTAAGAAATTTAAACCACTCAGTCAATTTAAAATAAAAAAAAAGTTATATTTTGATAAATATATAATTTTGCAGTATATATGTAATATATACTAGCATTTCACTCGTACATATATTACTGTAGTATATTTACATATAAACTGCAGTATTATGCGTACATATATACCAAGTACATATATATTCAGTATATATGTAAATAAAATACTATAGTATTATATGTACGTATATACCACATTTGTTACCATTACTGCTACTCCCACTATCACTGTGACTCCCACGGTCACTACGGTTCCCGCCATAGCTGCCGCATTTATACATAATGTGTACGTATGCTATATGCTCCCAAACAATATAGCATAAAAAAACTTACAAATTATATTAAATCACAACAATATGCATAGATAAAAAATCATAAATTCATATAAAAAAATTACTTATTATAATATCTACAATGTTGTAACTATTAGTATCACAAAATTTCAAATATATTCTACTTTCTTTCTTATTTAATGAAATACAAATTCAAAAATATCATTGGAAACCTTCCAAATAAAAGATAAAACTCAACAAACAATTCACATTCATTTGTATCATATGTATTAATATTTCAAGAACAAAGAATCAAATAAAATATATTTAAAAATATAGTATATAAATAAATTATGGCTTTCAAGGTTCAAATAACAAACTCACTTACAAGTAATCCTTAAGCAATCATATATTAATTAATTTTATCATTTTTTTTCTTATTTTCTCAAGTTATTCATCATTTTCATCACACATCTATAAAAATCACCAGTAAGCTAGTCATGACTCTTATTTTTTAATAAAATAATCATTTGTTCAAGATAAATTCGACCATACTTAAAGATTTATTAATTATAATCTCAGTTCATATTAATGATTTGTATCACCCTTTTGAGTTCTAGTCATTTCTATTATACTCTTCACAAATATCTTTGTATTAAAATTCATTATCTTGTGAATGCATTTCATAAAAGCTCAATTTTATACGTAAACAATCAATAAAGTGAAATGAAAAAGAGTGAATATTTTAAGTAATAGTCAAGTGTGTTCTAGAATAAAAATATATATTTAATGTTGGACATTTTTTTGAAAAAATTATCCAAAAAAAAATTTGAAATAATTAAGAAATGCTATCTAATATTTTTATATTTCAAAAATAATAACCCAAATATACTCTTACTCATCTACATCATGTAAAAAACAAAAAATCAAAAAATAAAAAAAAACAAACATATTAATACATATATATATATATATATTGTGTGTGTGTGTGTGTGTGTGTGTGCGCGCGTGTGTGTGTGTGTATACATATATAAATAAATGAATAAATAAATATATATATATATATATTATATGTTTATACATACAAACATATATACAATATATACATATTAATACATTTATACATGTATACAAGATATACATTTAAAATTTTAACATATATATTGTAGATACTTTTGTTTTCAAAAATAGTATATTGAAAAAAACTATTTTTGACTTTTGTTAAATATTAAAATATATTTACCTAATCAAACAGGTAAATATATTTTTAAAATTATTTTCTATTCACAAGCTTAGGCAACATGAGAAAAAAAATTATATATTCATCTATATTTTTTATTTTGAGCATTAATTCTTAATTATTTTCATATCACAACCCTTTTACATAATTTTCCTTATTTTTTTTCTATATTATTATTTTACTAATAAATTATCTACCTAATCAGAATAAGTAAATATATTTCTCAAATTTTTTTTTATCACAAATTGAGTTAACTATCAACATTAAAAAATAATTGTATATATATTCTCAAGAATCTAAATAATTCCAATTGTTTAGTAAATCATTTAATCATGTTAATTAGTTGTAATCAAATTTACACTTATAGCTATTAGAAAATAACTTTTGTTAATATATTCTTCATATTAAAGACATTTACAACATTCTATAGCACCAGATCAACATAATATAATACAAAAGCCTAACACAAATTTTACAATTTCAATTCCAGTATTTTTTATTTGTGATATTATAAAATGCTCATAATTAATTTGCAAATTATCTAGATGAAATTAACATTAAAAAAAATCAAAAAAACATAAATTTCATTTGCATCATTATATAGCTTAATAATAATCTAAAATACCTTAAAACATATTTTATTCTTTCATTATTATATTTGTTTTTAAATCTAAATAAAAATTCTGTGATTATAGGAATAAAAATATCCGTTGAGTGCATAAATATAGAAAAATATTTATTTTTGATACATCACACAAATGTAATTATCATTTTATAATTTTTATCAATTCATTCATACGACACAAATTAAATATTTATTTCTCACTCAATCAAATAATTTTACATCAATTTTTTAATAAATACTATTTTTTAGATAAGTATTTTTTACCTCATGAAAACTTGGATAAATAATCAAATTAAAATAAAAATAATAATATATTCATCTATTAATTAATATATAAGATGTTTTATTAAATCTTTAACCATTATTCAATATAATTGAATTTGATCAATTTTAAAGTAACCCTTTTAGATTTGAAGTAAAAAATAATTACTACTTTTATTATTATTATTATTATTATTATTATTATTATTATTATTATTATTATTATTATTACTACTACTACTACTACTATCATGTTCTTCATTAATTACTAATTTCACTAGATATGCATGTAACACTCATCTTATTATAAATTTCAAAAGCATATTCATTTTCCCAAGATTCAATCAAATTTTCATGTAAAATATCCATTTCATAGAGTATTTTTTTTAAAATTTTTTTAAAAAATCACATGTACAAACATTTATTCTTTTAAATTTTAAATGTCATGACATTTTTAAATTATCACAAAAAAATATTTATCATTATATTTATATATTAGTAGTTTTATTACAAAAAATACACAAAATCTAATTATCATTGATTAAGGATACAAATATATTTCTATGTATGATCCTTCATTTTATTTAATTTAAATTTTACTTGACTTACATCCTCAATTTTTTTTATAAAAAAAGTTAGTTCATTATCTTTAAATCTACTAGTACACAAGTTTTTTATATTATGAATTTTGATAGTCCTCACTCATATTTTCTTTTTACACAATCAATAAGACATAAATACCTTTTCTTGAATAGATGTATAAGATAGAATGAGACGACAAACCCCAGCACAATCCAAGTATTAGGCAAAAGTGATCCCTAATAGACACGACTCAAACCCTAGCTAGCCAAGGTGAAGTCCAGGCAAGTCGACACAGGCTAACTGCTAGCCTTGACTTGGACCATTCCTACCCAATCAAACCATGATCTATTTTTAAAACTGATATGTTAGTTTCATACGCCAACTCAAGTCAGAAATTTTGCCCAATGCAAAGCATGACCCACACCAAATTCAACATGCACAAGCAAGTTTTGAGAGTCATGTCATGTCGACTATCACACCCATTTGTGGCACACAAGCTAGATCACATAGCCCAACATGACCCAAGTCATCCCATTGCTGGACATGCATGGGTTTGATCATGTTGGACATGCATGGGTCAACAATAGTTTCGAAAAATAGCACAATGGCATGCATGTAAGTGTCTTTCATATGCATGCATTAAGACTTGATTTTCAAAACTAAATCCATAGCATATAATCAAGTATCTCATCTGCCACCTCCTAGGAGAAACATACTAATGACTAGAACACATTTTAAAGTAGCAAGTATTAATACCAGATGAGCAGATGGCTTCCATTCACAATCACAATAACATCTGACTTATTTTTGAAGTTGACAATAAAATATACCTTATTTTTAAACATGACAATTGATTAACACACTAGATATCATAAAAATTTTAAAATTAAATGTGTTAAACATGACTAAACGAGAATACTCCTAATATTATTGATAATCTAATAAATCTTTATGATTCATATATTTGTTGAAAACTATGTCATGGTGACTTGACAAATATCTTCATCTAAAGACAATATAACACTGGTTAGAGACTCATCCGACATTGAATTTCCAACTTTTAAGAGTAATACTATCAAAATATTAACCTCTAAGGTAGAATCATCAGCTGGATCATAATGGACCGACAAAGCCCAAATTTTTTATGCTTGGTCAACACATTGCCCCCCATCAACCACAACACATTACCAAAGGATGTAGGCAATTAAAGCTTGATGGACAGACTAAACCATTCAAATTAGATTCATGTCAGGTA
Organism: Sapria himalayana; assembly: GCA_029783825.1. Lineage (NCBI taxonomy): Eukaryota > Viridiplantae > Streptophyta > Magnoliopsida > Malpighiales > Rafflesiaceae > Sapria > Sapria himalayana. Next base: position 66,842 of record JAREIK010001836.1, on the reverse strand, counting down.
AAACCAACATGACCAGGCAAGGGAGAATCTAGTACGTGGCCCAGCCTACAGCTAACCTAGACTAGCCTGGATTTTCTATCATGGGAAATAAATTGCAACCGGCCCTAGCCCTTTCACCAGACAATAAGCAGGATTAGAGAGCAACCTCAACTACCTACCACAAATAATGTAGGCAGCATGCTTGCTCGAACATATCATTACAAGCTAATATTAAAAAAAACACACAACTAAAAATATAAATCTGAAAAAAGAAAATCTAAAGAAATGTATGCTAAACTAAGGTTAGTCCATCGAGTTAGGATCATTATATTTGTATATTTTAACACCCACTTGTAGCTCTTTTATTTTATCATTAAAATTCAATCATATATATTCTCAATCTTTTAAACATGACAATTTTAATAATATTTGATATAATGGTATTCTTCTATTCACTGTTATCAAGATCATACGATTCATGATTTAATTCACGATTAAGAGAGTAAACAATCAAGCTCTTTAAAAGAATAAAAAACATGCATTAATTAATAACTAAATTGCTGAATCACGAATCGATTTAATACTGATTATCAAGAATTAATTAACATGAAAAAAAATTCAAACCTTTAATATTATGAAGTTAACGTAAAAAAATAATAAAATACCAAAAAATTAAAAACTAAAATACCAAAAAAAATTACCGACGATAAGAACTATTAATTAATTAACGTAAAAAAATCACAAAAAAATTAATTTACAATTTGATTCGATTCGAGATTTACTAATCAATTATTCCAATTTTTAATTCAAATCTCAATTTAACAACTATGCTTCTATCTCAAATCATATTCATAATCATAACAAAAATAAATTATGATATTATACTAGATACTAGAAAAAACAATAAATCAATCACTCATAAGAAGAATGCCAAGCTCAGCATATTATTTTTTCATATCACTTTTAAATAAAATATAATAATACATAATATTTAAGTTTTTCAATAATTTACTTATTTCAATGAACATCCTCATCATTTGCTTTCAAATAACTAAATCACAAAATTATCTCTTAATATGATATTAATCTCCATACTTGAAAGTTCACAATAATTATTTTATACTTATCTTTATAATATTTAAATAAATTATCTAAATATTCACAAATTCTACTCAGATTTTTATAATTAATTAATGCAGATGAATATGTATTTAATAATATTTTTTATTTCTTTCATCTTTACATTAGTATTCTTACAAGATGCCAACTAATATAGATATTACATAAAAAATTAATATTTTAAATATTCACTTTCAATCTTAATAGTTATGACAAAATTGAGTGTTCACTATATTTATTTAAAAGAATTAATATTGCATATATACCAAAATATAATATATTTAGTAAGAGTATATATAAGTAAGTACAGGATCATCGTATCATAAAAAATTTTAAAAATAAAATTCTGATAACTCAATCTAAATTATTAATTATTATTTTATTAATTTTATTATTAATGTATTCATATATCACAAATTAGTAACCAATACTTGAATCCAACAAAAAATATATATAATTTCAATAATACCTAACATCGACTTAGAATTTTTAGGACACCTTACTTACATAGAATATAAAACTTTCATAATCTTCTAAATATTTTAATATATTTTCATAAATTATATATATATTATAATAAGGAGAAAACTAGTTAAGTCAATCTTCATTACTAAATTGATTATATGAAACATATATCATATGAAAAATCACATCTAAAATATTAATTTTAATGATTCTTACGAACATGCTTATAAAAACACCATTATTTGATATATTATAAATATTATACTAACCAACCTTATGAATCGCAGAAGCTTTGCCAAATGATTTTTTTTGTAGCATCCTCCATTATGCCAATTTTAATTTACTTTCCAAATTCTTTTTAAAACCTTGCATATTGCCCCCTCCTATTTGCATTACTAGACGATGAGTCGACAGCTGTACCTAGCATTCAACAAAATCCAACATAGTAGGTTCACAATAAAAAAAATGGAGATTGAAGATGGAAGAGATTGAATTTCTTCAATTTAACAATAATAGTTTGGTTGTTATCATCATCATCACTCTCAAAGGGATCCTCCACTGTGAGTTTGTTTATCATGTCAACCACCTTTCTGATCATTTTCAGGATGCCATGTTGTTGCAGCATCTCTCAAAATACATTGAGTGGAAACATATTCGAATCAACAAGCCCCTGCACAAAAATTCATGCCAATTGTATGGCCACACTAATTTTGAACAGAGAACAGTGCTCTGAAAAAAGCTTACCTTCAAGAAGATATGATGTTTAGGCAGCAATTCATTAAACTCATCAAAAATAAATACCAATCTCACATATAGCTTCAAATTGGCCTTGTAGGTATTATAAAAACTTTCGTACAGATCATGAGGAGCTTTTGGAGGAACATAAAGAAGAGCCTTGAACTCTACATCACTTTTTGCAGCGAAGTGACTCCATGCCGTAGACTTTTCATCGCTTAAATCTTGTTGAAAAAAAAATTGAATGAGCTGAAGAACAATGAATGTTGTAAAAAAAACATGGGCTTTACCTTTGACAAAGATTGATAACACTTTTGGTATTCTTCCTCTGTCACCTTCCTTGGATTCCTAAGCCATGTCGCCTTCACATCATTTAGAAGCTCCCACTCGTATGTGGTTTCCTTGTTGTTTTTGTTTGTGATTTTTCTTTTCCCTCTTCCTCTTCATGATCTTCACCTAATCACATCCTCCACCTTAACCATCATATATTCCTTCTTAGAAATTCTTTCTACAATGGAAGAACAAAATCATGCTTGATCATTAAAAATGGCTGGATGAACATAAAAGCTTTTTTTATCAATCGCATGCATGCATGCATCATCTTCTTCATTTGACTCATCATCGTCTCCAGGAACCTCTACACCCACATCTTTGCTTGCCCATATATTAATTCGAAATTAAATGAATTCAGAATACTTTTTTACCAGTTCCTAAATCCAAAAAGTTGATAGTTAATACTCAAAATTAATAATTAGAAACTAGCACACAGGATATACACGAACCATCAACTAGCTCTCATTAACCTGTTACCTAGCTTCATCTTTTAGATGCAATCTAATTTCAGTTCCCCTCCCAAGTGGTTCGTTCCATGTGTCCTCGAAGATTGAAAATTCTCCATCTACCATTGATTCTCATACATGCATGAAACACCACCATGAAAAAGTGAAGAGTAATTTTCAAAAGAATTTTGTAGCATGAATACATGGCCTCAAATGTCTTACTACTTGTCTTCGTTATGTTTGCTAATAACTTCCACATAATATGCAGCAAGATACATAGAGTAAAATCCAACTCCAAATTGGACGATCAGATTAAGATCTCCACTAGTCAGCATTTTCTCTACAATTGCTGCCAGCCATTATCCTTCATTACATCCATAAAAAATTTACAAACTTATGAGAAATTTTTAGTGAATACCTAAAGTTCCTGGTTGGCAATATCCCTAAGTTCTTGATCAAATCCTTTTTCGTCATGCCATAGACATGATCATGAATAAAAATAATCTTCCTCTTTATTCAATTTAATCTGCATTCACACCCAGATTCAACGCATATCCATTGAAAATCAATTTCCATGAACAAAATAAGCAAGTAACGAAGCAAACATGGATCTCGAGCTTGGCATCATCACCTTCACCTATAACATTCTTGTTAGTGAGAGAGAGAAATCTAATTTTGTCCTGTGCTTACATGAAATAGCACTTGAATCAGTAAAGCATTATGAAAAGGAACGCAAAAACAAAATTCCAAAACAATGCTTACATTAGAGGCAATATAAATCAACTCTCACTAAAATTTTTCTACATTGCCAAATAGAGGAGACAGAGTAGAACTAGAGCATGATGAACCATTACTCTCTTCATCGTTGGGGTTTTGCTTCCATTCATTTTCTCACTTGAAAGTCAATCGATATTTTATTTTAACATGTTTAACTTGTTTTCTCACTGCATAAACAACGTCGGAATCATGTTTAACTTGTATTAATTTTAAAATATTAATTAATTATTTATTTATTTATTATTCTAAGAATACATATTTTATTTTAAATTAAATATTATTTTTTATTTTCTTTTCTTTTATTATAATTATTTACTCAATCCTTTAATTCTTAGAAATTTTAGTAGAGGTAAAAAAAACTTAAATTAAAATTAACTTAGGGTCATTTGGTAGTGATTTTCAAAAGTGTTAATAGGGCTAAAATTAATTTTAAGTGTATTAAAGACAAAAAATATCATTAGTAATATTTTGAAAATCTTTTTTAAACCCTAAAAAAATACTTGAAGTATTCTTTTAATAAGTACTTAAGAAAATTTTATTTTATAACTCATTAAAAATTTTTGGATGTAATTAAACCATTAATTTATTTATTGTTAACTATCAATTTATTATATTTTAAATTTTAAGAAAAATATGATTTTTTTTATAATTCAAATATTCCAAATCTTTTAGTAACAGTTTTTAAAAAATTTATTATAATCATTACAATTTTTTTAAGTTTTAATAATATAAATATTACTTGTTTAATTGTTAATTCAGATTTTTTGTATAATCTTTATTAATACAAATAATGATTTTAGATTTTTTGTAAATATTTTTTGTAAATATTTTTTGTAAATATTCTTTGTATAATCATACAAATAATGATTTTAGATTTTTATTAATACAAATATTTATGTATGTTCATTTATTATTTGAAATTTTTTAAAAAATGTTTATAATTATAGAATTAATTATTTAAAGTATGTATTAATAGAAATATTTAAATATCTTTATTAATTAATTTAAATAATAATTTGTATATTTTGTAAAAATTTTATTGGATAGAGAAATTCTGTTGCTAAATCCATCGCTAATTTCCAGATGTAATTAGCTAAGGGAGTTTCGTCGCTAACTCCATCACAAAATTATCAATTTTAATAGCTAGGAAAATTCTGGTGCTAAATCCATCATAAAATTCTGGATTTATATAGCTAGGGAAATTCCATCACTAAATCCATCGCTAAATTTCGAATTTTATTAGCTAGGAAAATTTTATCGTTAAATCCATTGCTAAATTCTGGATTTTATTAGCTAGGGAAATTCGGTTGTTAAATTCTAAATTTTATTGGCTAAGAAAATTCTATCATTAAATCCATCACAAAATTTTGAATTTTATTTACTAGGAAAATTTCATTACTAAATCCGTCAATAAATTTCAGATGTAATTAGCTAGTGAAGTTCAATCACTAAATTTCAGATTTTAATTAATATGGAAATTCCATCGCTAAATTCGTCACTAAATTTTAGATTTTATTGGTTGGGGAAAATACTTTGCTAAATGAGTCACTAAATTCCACACTTTTCTTTAGCAGAATTTATGAAAATATTCTGTCACTAATTCGTCGCAAATCCATTACTAAATTCTCTATTTTTTATGATACGGAATTTATGAAATTATTCTGTCACTAATCAGTCGCTAATCAGCTACAAATTTTTATTTTAATGAAAAAAAAAAAATCCCTTGTGATTTCCTAATAATCCCTCTCAATTTAGCTAGGGATTGATACCTAGCTAAAATTTCCTAGCTAAATCAATATTTTCTCGTAGTGAAATGTCTATCTGTCAATGTATAACCTCTAATTGCCTATCTATTTATTTATTTATTTTTTATCTATCTATCTATCTATTTGTCTATTTGTTTAATTATCTATTTATCTATATATCTATCTTTTTGCATGTCTGTCTATTTTTTTGTCTATCTATTAATCTAACTATCTATATATTTATCTATCTATATATCTTTGTATCTATCAATCTATTTATCTATCGATCGATAAATTGATCTATCTATCTACCTAACTATCAATCAATCTAGCTATGTGTCTATCTGTCTATCTATCTTTTATCTGTCTATCTTTGTATTTGTGTATCTGGTTATTTATCTATTTGTCTAATTATCTATCTTTCTATCTACCTTTCTATCTTTTTGTCTATCTATCTATTTGTGTATAATTTTATATGTCTATTTGTTTATCTATCTATATGTCTAGCTATCTATCTATTTATCTATCTATCTATATGTCTATTTGTCTATCTATCTGTCTATCTATCTGTCTATCTATCTGTCTATCTATCTATCTATCTATCTGTCTATCTGTGTATCAATCTATCTATATTTCTATCTGTCTATCAATCTATTAGTCTGTCTGCCTATCTCTCTATCTGTCTATATTTTTTTCTGTTTATCTGTCTATTTGTCTATTTATCTCTTATCTATTTGTCTAACTATCAATCTATCTATCTTTCTATTTGTCTATCAATCTGTTTATCTATCTTTCTATCTATCAAACTATCTTTTTTTTATCTGTCTAACTCTCTATCTATCTATGTGACTATTAGTATATCTACCTATTGACTATCTATCTACATATCTGTATGTCTATATATATATATATATATATCTATCTATCTATCTATCTATCTAACTATCTATATATCTCTCTATATGTCTTCTATCTAACTATCTATCTATCTATGTGTTTATCTGAAGATTTATTTTTCTATTTAATTTTAAATATCTGACTTTTAATTATCTATCTATTTATCTATCTGTCTATTTATTTATCTATCTGTCTATCTATCTATCTATTTGTCTACCTATCTATCTTTCTATCTATCTATTTGTCTATATGTCTATCTTTCTATATGTATATCTTTCTATCTATATATCTGTCTATCTGATTATTTGTCTTTTTGTATTTCTATCTATATGTCTATTTGTCTATCTTTCTAACTGCGATTCTGTCTATTTTTCTATTTGTCTTCTATTTATCTATCTATCTATCTATTTATCAATCTGTCTATTTGTCTATCTGTCTATCTATCTATCTATATATCTATCTATTTATCTATTTTTCTAGCTGTCTATTTGTCTATCTATATATATTTGTCAATTTTTCTATCTGTATATCTGTCTATCTATTTATATATCGATCCATCTATCTGTCTATCTATCTATATATCATTCTATCTATCTATCTATATATTTATCTATTTGTCTATCTATATGTTTATATATCAATCAATTTGTTTGTCTATCTATCTATCTGTCTGTCTGTATGTCTGTCTATCTATCTGTCTACCTATCTATATATCTATTTGTCTATCTATATAATTTTATATATCTATCTATCTATCTATCTGTTTGTCTATTTGTTTGTGTATCTATCTATTTGTTTGTATGTCTGACTATCTATCTGTCTGTCTATCTATTTATTATCGATCAATCTGTCTATCTGTTTCAGTATTTATCTATCTATTTGTCTATCTATCTGTCTATCTATCTGTCTATCTATTTGTATATCTATCAATTTGTATATCTGTCTATATATATGTCTATTTGTCTATATATATATATATATATATATATATATATATCTATCTATCTATCCATTTATATGTCTATCTCTCTATCTATATGTTTGTATAATTTCTAAATACCTATTTATCTATCTATATATATAGATGTCTGTCTATCTATCTATCTATCTGTATGTTTTTATATCTATCTATCTATATGTATGTATGTCTATCTGTTTGTTTTCTATATATCGTTCTGTTTGTCTATATATCTATATGTCTGTCTATCTATCTGTTTATCTATCTATCTGTCAATGTATCTATCTATCTATATATGTATCTATCTGTCTATCTATATGACAATCTATCTATCTATCTATCTATCAGTATGTCTATCTATTTGTTTATTTGTATATCTATTTGTTTATTTGTCTATCTATCTATTTGTTTGTTTATATATCTATCAATTTGTGTATCTATCTGTATATTTGTCTGAAATCTATCTATCTATCTGTCTATCTATCAGTCTTTCTGTCTATCTATCTGCCTATCTATCTATCTATCATTCTATCAATCAATCTATCTATCTGACTATCTATGTGTTTGTCTACTTTTCTATTTATATATCTGCGTATCTATTTGTTTTTATATCTGTCCATTTTTTAGTCTATCTATATATTTCTCTATATATCTATCTGATTATTATGATATCTGCCTATTGACTATCTATCTACATATCTATATGTTTATATATGTATTTGTCTAACTAATTATTTGTATATCTTTCTATGTCTTCTATCCATCTATTAATCTATGTATCTTTGTATTCAAAAATCTTTTTTTCTATTTAATTTTGTTAATATGACTTCTATTTATCTATCTATTTTCTATCTATTTATCTATCTATCTATTTATCTATTTGTCTATCTATCTATCAGTCTATATATTTATTTGTCTATATGTCTATCTTTCTATATGTATATCTTTCGATCTATCTATCAGTCTATCTGATTATGTGTCTTTTTTTCATTCTATCATTTTTGTCTATTTGTCTGTCTTTCTAACTGCCATTCTGTCTATTTTTCTATTTGTCTTCATTTTATCTATCTATCTGCCTATTTATCTATCTTTCTATCTAGCTATCGATCTATATATTTTTCTATCTATCTGTCTGTCTATATATTTGTCAATTTGTCTATCTGTATATCTATCTATCTGTTTATCTATCCATCTGTCTATATGTCTATCTGTCTATCTATCTACCTATCATTCTATCTATCTGTCTATATATTTATCTATTTGTATATCTGTTTGTTTATATATGTGTCAATTTTTTAGTCTATCTATCAATCTAGTTATCACTTTGTCTATCTATCTGTCTATCTATATATCTATCTGTCTGTCTGTGTGTCTATCTATCAATCTATATATCTATCTATTTGTCTTTCTGTCTGTCTATCTATCTATATATCTATTTTTCTATCTAAATATCTTTTTGTCTATCTATCTATATGTCATCTATTTGTCTATTTGTTTGTGTATCTATCTGTCTATCTATCTATCTATCTGTCTATCTATCTATCTATCTGTCTATCTATCTATCTATTTATCAATCAATATGTTTATCAATCTATCTATCTGTCTGAGTATCTATTTGTCTATCTGTCAATCTATCTATCTATCTATCTATCTGTGTGTGTGTGTGTGTGTGTCTATCTGTCTTCTATCCATCATTTTGTCTATTTATCTATCTATTGGTCTGTCTATCTTTCTATCTATCTATATGTCTATCTATCTTTCATTATTTCTATCTAGTTGTCTGTCTAAATGATATGTCTATATGTATGTCTAGCTGTCTGTCTATTAGTCTATCTTTCTATTTATCTATCTGTTTATGTTTCTACCTATCTATCAATCTATGTAATTGTCTGTCTATCTGACTATCTTTCTTTCTGTCTATTTTTCTATATATCTATCTATTTGCTATCTATTTGTCTGTTTGTCTGTCTATCTTTCTATTTGTCAATTTATCTCTGTATTTATCTATCTTAGTGGTAATGTATAGAGAGGACATCTGCAAGGAGACAATCATCGGGAAGAACTTAATGTGACAACCACCTTATATATCATTAGAAAAAGGTATTATTGCACAATACCTCAATCTTCATTCTATATCCAACATAATATATGTCTAGCGACTAATGACATCACATGAATTAAATAAATAAACTATGGACATAAAATTTTTTTAATTATTTGAGTATTCATTTTATTGAAAATGGGTTATCTTATTATTGAATAATAACCGATATAATTTATATGTGATTGATATCTTGATGAAAATTTATTATACTACTTATATGAAACGTGCACTTGTAGATTTTAGTTAATGAGAGACTCTTATTAATAAACTCTTGAGATATCATCTAACCAATTAAATTAAGTAGAGCAACAAAGTAATAACAAATTTAGTGCATAGTTATTGAAAATAATTAATTTAGTAAGTTAACATGAGTTGACATAATTATTCTTGTGAAAAGAATAGTTTATTTACTAATATAGATAGCATTAAATGTGATAAATATTTTCAATCTAAAACTTAAGTAGTATTAACTTATTTGAATGTAGATGATTGCATCTAGTTTATATGCGTTCTTATATTGTATTTCCTTTTTTAGCAACCTTTTTGATAAGTCAAAGCTTTAGGACTAAGCTATATCTTCTAGCCCCATAAATTGAAAGAACTAAAATTATTATTGTTACCCAAAGAGTTGACAAATAAATTATAGAGGGCACTGAAAGTAACAAAGAGACCTAAGTAGGTAATGGAAAGCCATTAGATAGCCTATCCATTATAGTACTTTTGTGGATTATTGGAGGCTCCTAGTGTTGGATAGTTATTCTAAGATTCATTTGTAACCAGTTGAAGATAATTATTTCGAGTTGAAACTAAGTCTAATAGCTATAGTTTATCAACACCAATATAGTAGAATGGCATCAAAGGATCCTAATAAACATATCGTATTGTTTTTGGATTTATGCAACATTATGAATATGAATGAAGTTGACTTAGATACAATAAGTTTATAATTATTTTATTTCATTAAATGATAAAACATTAAGTTGGTTTTAATATTTACCTCAAGATTCTATTAAAAGTTGGGAAGAATTGGTGTTGATTTTTTTTAACTAAATTATTTCTACCACAAATTATTTCTCAACTTCATAGTTGAGGTGTCAAATAGGTCAGGCAACTCGGGCACGACCCATGGCTCAGCCCGGTTCAATAGTGCCCGGCCTAGCATGACATTATCTAGAATCATGCCTTAGGCCAGGCCGGCATGAAGTTATATTTAATGTCGGGCCATGTATGGCCCATGTTCCTGGCTCGACAACATGGTAAACTAGCCTAGAAGATTGACCAACGGGGTCCCCGTCGGGTAGTCACCCTAAAAAAATTTGATCTCCCCATCATGGGCTGGTCTATTTTTTAAAAAAAAAAATCAACCACGTGGCCGATTGTATATGGCTGGCCCATAAACCAGCCACCCATCACTGTCACAGCCATGCACTTGGGGTCATGCCATCGTCCGCCGTCAAGTAATGGCGAAGATGCACGACCTATGCATCTTCGTCATTTGGGATGATCGAGAATGGTTGTGCACTTATCCTTACCCACAATGTCGTATTGGGCTGGTGGAACTATAGCTCTACTTCAAAGCAAGGCAAGTTAATTCTTACAAGAAAAGTATGAGAAATTATATTATGAATAAAATCATTTTTATGAGTTTTTGAGGAGATATCCTCAGTATAAATTTTGAGTCGTGGATTCAAGTCTCAACTTTCTACAAATGGTTGAACTATACCACAATGTGTATAGTTGATGTTGCTGCCCAAGGATCTATTATAAATAAATTACTAGAGAATGTATATCATTTATTTTATGAGCTAGTCAAACATAACTACTAAGCTCTAATAAATCACATATTTGGGAAAATACAAGCCGGAGTATTAGAGTTTGATAAGTTCACTACCATTGAAGCAAAGATGGAAACGCTATTGAGAAAGTTTGATGCTCAAGAAAAAAAGAGAAGAATATCAAGGAAGATAACTACTTTACATTCATAGGAATTGGTAAACTTGAATGTCATTTATCAAATAAAAGAGACAAATCAAATGCAGAAACAAATGGTATGTATTTGGACCCAACAACAATGTCCCAAAGCATCAGCATTCGATCATGAGAAATTACAAAACTTTTTCATATGGAAACTATGAGAGTGGGCTATAGCATCTTGGACAATCTTTTATAAACTGATGGATAAATGTGGTGAACTACAAGAATCAAGGGGGGTTGTAGTTTTGATTACCAACCATCATGAAGGATGAAAATCAATTGTGGGCGATGGGGTGAAATTTATATAGCAAAACAAGTGATATGAAAGTAAATCCAAAGAATTATTTAGTAATATTGCTTAAAAGTGAGAATGAACTATAAAGACACTAGAATAAATAGTTCTGGACATTTTTGGGGTCAAAGTGTAGTGACTCATCCAAGAATCATAATTCTATAGTTATAAAATTATGTTGAACAAGCGGATTCTAGAGTTTTTTGGGGGTAACAATGCCTCAACTTTCTCAAAAACTATGACTCCAACTAAGGAGAACTAGAACAATGATAACTATGAACCCATAACACATAATAAAGGGATAACGTAAAAATAAGTGCAAAACCATGTTTCACTCAAACATGACAAAAAAGGAGATAGGGAATTAGAGGAGTCAATAAAGCTTACTCGAAGTCCTGAAGAGAAATAAATAGATCAAAATGAAGTCAAATGTAAGTTTTTAATGAATCTTTGATTTTCACAATAATTTAGAAAGAGAACATTAGATGAACATTCAAAAAAAATTTTATTTTGAAAATTAAAAGTGAACATATTGTTTGTGTGAAATTCTTGCCCAAATGGTAAATTATGTTAAATTTATGAAAGATATAATGAGTAGTAAGAAAAAGTTGGAGATATATGGTACCAAGAATATGATCAAGAATATGACCAAGAAGAGTAGTGTCATTATTCAAAAAAAAATTCTGAGGAAATTGAAAGAGCCCAAAAGATTTTAGAAGACATCATGGAAGTTGTGATCAATTGTCAAATTGATGCTCTTATCCATTGCATAATATTAATTCTTGGAAAAATTACTCAAACATAGAGGTGCCAACCTGGCTGGGCCGGCCCGGCTCAGCACGAGGCACGACACGATTCGGTCGTGCCTGAGCCGGCCCACCATTGAAATTTTTCATGCCCGAGCTCATGTCGTGCCCAACCATGGCACAATCGTGCCGAAGTCAATCTGGCCTCATGCCGTGCCTGGCCAAGCATGGTACCGTGGCCCGTCGGCACAGTACCT
>JAREIK010001836.1:0-48153 GCA_029783825.1 Sapria himalayana | reverse complement strand
TCATTACAATTTTTTTAAGTTTTAATAATATAAATATTACTTGTTTAATTGTTAATTCAGATTTTTTGTATAATCTTTATTAATACAAATAATGATTTTAGATTTTTTGTAAATATTTTTTGTAAATATTTTTGTAAATATTCTTTGTATAATCATACAAATAATGATTTTAGATTTTTATTAATACAAATATTTATGTATGTCATTTAATTTGAAATTTTTTAAAAAAATGTTTATAATTATAGAATTAATTATTATTAAAGTAGTATTAATAGAAATATTTAAATATCTTTATTAATTAATTAAATAATAATTTGTATATTTTGTAAAAATTTTATTGGATAGAGAAATTCTGTTGCTAAATCCATCGCTAATTTCCAGATGTAATTAGCTAAGGGAGTTTCGTCGCTAACTCCACACAAATTATCAATTTAATAGCTAGGAAAATTCTGGTGCTAAATCCATCATAAAATTCTGGATTTATATAGCTAGGGAAATTCCATCACTAAATCCATCGCTAAATTTCGAATTTTATTAGCTAGGAAAATTTTATCGTTAAATCCATTGCTAAATTCTGGATTTTATTAGCTAGGGAAATTCGGTTGTTAAATTCTAATTTATTGGCTAAGAAAATTCTATCATTAAATCCATCACAAATTTTGAATTTTATTTACTAGGAAAATTTCATTACTAAATCCGTCAATAAATTTCAGATGTAATTAGCTAGTGAAGTTCAATCACTAAATTTCAGATTTTAATTAATATGGAAATTCCATCGCTAAATTTCGTCACTAAATTTTAGATTTTATTGGTTGGGGAAAATACTTTGCTAAATGAGTCACTAAATTCCACACTTTTCTTTAGCAGAATTTATGAAAATATTCTGTCACTAATTCGTCGCAAATCCATTACTAAATTCTCTATTTTTTTATGATACGGAATTTATGAAAATTTCTGTCACTAATCAGTCGCTAATCAGCTCCAAATTTTTTTTAATGAAAAAAAAAAAATCCCTTGTGATTTCTAATAATCCCTCTCAATTTAGCTAGGATTGATACCTAGCTAAAATTTCCTAGCTAAATCAATATTTTCTCGTAGTGAAATGTCTATCTGTCAATGTATAACCTCTTAATTGCCTATCTATTTATTTATTTATTTTTTCTATCTATCTATCTATCTATTTGTCTATTTGTTTAATTATCTATTTATCTATATATCTATCTTTTTGCATGTCTGTCTATTTTTTTGTCTATCTATTAATCTAACTATTATATATTTATCTATCTATATATCTTGTATCTATCAATCTATTATCTATCGATCGATAAATTGATCTATCTTATCTACCTAACTATCAATCAATCTAGCTAGTGTCTATCTGTCTATCTATCTTTTATCTGTCTATCTTGTATTTGTGTATCTGGTTATTTATCTATTTGTCTAATTATCTATCTTTCTATCTACCTTTCTATCTTTTTGTCTATCTATCTATTTGTGTATAATTTTATCTGTCTATTGTTTATCTATCTATATGTCTAGATCTATCTATTATTATCTATCTATATGTCTATTGTCTATCTATCTATCTGTCTATCTATCTGTCTATCTATCTATCTATCTATCTGTCTATCTGTGTATCAATCTATCTATATTTCTATCTGTCTATCAATCTATTAGTCTGTCTGCCTATCTCTCTATCTGTCTAATTTATTCTGTTTATCTGTCTATTTTCTATTATCTCTATCTATTTGTATAACTATCAATCTATCTATCTTTCTATTTGTCTATCAATCTGTTTATCTATCTTTCTATCTATCAAACTATCAAACTATCTTTTTTTCTATCTGTCTAACTCTCTATCTATCTATGTGACTATTAGTATATCTACCTATTGACTATCTATCTACATATCTGTATGTCTATATATATATATATATATATATATATATATCTATCTATCTATCTATCTATCTATCTAACTATCTATATATCTCTCTATATGTCTTCTATCTAACTATCTATCTATCTATGTGTTTATCTGAAAATTTATTTTTCTATTTAATTTTAAATATCTGACTTTTAATTATCTATCTATTTATCTATCTGTCTATTTATTTATCTATCTGTCTATCTATCTATCTATTTGTCTACCTATCTATCTTTCTATCTATCTATTTGTCTATATGTCTATCTTTCTATATGTATATCTTTCTATCTATATATCTGTCTATCTGATTATTTGTCTTTTTGTATTTCTATCTACATGTCTATTTGTCTATCTTTCTAACTGCGATTCTGTCTATTTTTCTATTTGTCTTCTATTTATCTTATCTATCTATCTATCTATCTATCTATCTATTTATCAATCTGTCTATTTGTCTATCTGTCTATCTATCTATCTATATATCTATCTATTTATCTATTTTTCTAGCTGTCTATTTGTCTATCTATATATATTTGTCAATTTTTCTATCTGTATATCTGTCTATCTATTTATATATCGATCCATCTATCTGTCTATCTATCTATATATCATTCTATCTATCTATCTATATATTTATCTATTTGTCTATCTATATGTTTATATATCAATCAATTTGTTTGTCTATCTATCTATCTATCTGTCTGTCTGTATGTCTGTCTATCTATCTGTCTGCCTATCTATATATCTATTTGTCTATCTATATAATTTTATATATCTATCTATCTATCTATCTGTTTGTCTATTTGTTTGTGTATCTATCTATGTGTTTGTATGTCTGCCTATCTATCTGTCTGTCTATCTATTTATCTATCGATCAATCTGTCTATCTGTTTCAGTATTTATCTATCTATTTGTCTATCTATCTGTCTATCTATCTGTCTATCTATTTGTATATCTATCAATTTGTATATCTGTCTATATATATGTCTATTTGTCTATATATATATATATATATCTATCTATCTATCCATTTATATGTCTATCTCTCTATCTATATGTTTGTATAATTTCTAAATACCTATTTATCTATCTATATATATAGATGTCTGTCTATCTATCTATCTATCTGTATGTTTTTATATCTATCTATCTATATGTATGTATGTCTATCTGTTTGTTTTCTATATATCGTTCTGTTTGTCTATATATCTATATGTCTGTCTATCTATCTGTTTATCTATCTATCTGTCAATGTATCTATCTATCTATATATGTATCTATCTGTCTATCTATATGACAATCTATCTATCTATCTATCTATCAGTATGTCTATCTATTTGTTTATTTGTATATCTATTTGTTTATTTGTTTATCTATCTATTTGTTTGTTTATATATCTATCAATTTGTGTATCTATCTGTATATTTGTCTGAAATCTATCTATCTATCTGTCTATCTATCAGTCTTTCTGTCTGTCTATCTGCCTATCTGTCTATCTATCATTCTATCAATCAATCTATCTATCTGACTATCTATGTGTTTGTCTACTTTTCTATTTATATATCTGCGTATCTATTTGTTTTTATATCTGTCCATTTTTCAGTCTATCTATATATTTCTCTATATATCTATCTGATTATTATGATATCTGCCTATTGACTATCTATCTACATATCTATATGTTTATATATGTATTTGTCTAACTAATTATTTGTATATCTTTCTATGTCTTCTATCCATCTATTAATCTATGTATCTTTGTATTCAAAAATCTTTTTTTCTATTTAATTTTGTTAATATGACTTCTATTTATCTATCTATTTTCTATCTATTTATCTATCTATCTATTTATCTATTTGTCTATCTATCTATCAGTCTATATATTTATTTGTCTATATGTCTATCTTTCTATATGTATATCTTTCGATCTATCTATCAGTCTATCTGATTATGTGTCTTTTTTTCATTCTATCATTTTTGTCTATTTGTCTGTCTTTCTAACTGCCATTCTGTCTATTTTTCTATTTGTCTTCATTTTATCTATCTATCTGCCTATTTATCTATCTTTCTATCTAGCTATCGATCTATATATTTTTCTATCTATCTGTCTGTCTATATATTTGTCAATTTGTCTATCTGTATATCTATCTATCTGTTTATCTATCCATCTGTCTATATGTCTATCTGTCTATCTATCTACCTATCATTCTATCTATCTGTCTATATATTTATCTATTTGTATATCTGTTTGTTTATATATGTGTCAATTTTTAGTCTATCTATCAATCTAGTTATCACTTTGTCTATCTATCTGTCTATCTATATATCTATCTGTCTGTCTGTGTGTCTATCTATCAATCTATATATCTATCTATTTGTCTTTCTGTCTGTCTATCTATCTATATATCTATTTTTCTATCTAAATATCTTTTTGTCTATCTATCTATATGTCATCTATTTGTCTATTTGTTTGTGTATCTATCTGTCTATCTATCTATCTATCTGTCTATCTATCTATCTATCTATCTGTCTATCTATCTATCTATTTATCAATCAATATGTTTATCAATCTATCTATCTGTCTGAGTATCTATTTGTCTATCTGTCAATCTATCTATCTATCTATCTGTGTGTGTGTGTGTGTATGTCTATCTGTCTTCTATCCATCATTTTGTCTATTTATCTATCTATTGGTCTGTCTATCTTTCTATCTATCTATATGTCTATCTATCTTTCATTATTTCTATCTAGTTGTCTGTCTAAATGATATGTCTATATGTATGTCTAGCTGTCTGTCTATTAGTCTATCTTTCTATTTATCTATCTGTTTATGTTTCTACCTATCTATCAATCTATGTAATTGTCTGTCTATCTGACTATCTTTCTTTCTGTCTATTTTTCTATATATCTATCTATTTGCTATCTATTTGTCTGTTTGTCTGTCTATCTTTCTATTTGTCAATTTATCTCTGTATTTATCTATCTTAGTGGTAATGTATAGAGAGGACATCTGCAAGGAGACAATCATCGGGAAGAACTTAATGTGACAACCACCTTATATATCATTAGAAAAAGGTATTATTGCACAATACCTCAATCTTCATTCTATATCCAACATAATATATGTCTAGCGACTAATGACATCACATGAATTAAATAAATAAACTATGGACATAAAATTTTTTTAATTATTTTGAGTATTCATTTTATTGAAAATGGGTTATCTTATTATTGAATAATAACCGATATAATTTATATGTGATTGATATCTTGATGAAAATTTATTATACTACTTATATGAAACGTGCACTTGTAGATTTTAGTTAATGAGAGACTCTTATTAATAAACTCTTGAGATATCATCTAACCAATTAAATTAAGTAGAGTAACAAAGTAATAACAAATTTAGTGCATAGTTATTGAAAATAATTAATTTAGTAAGTTAACATGAGTTGACATAATTATTCTTGTGAAAAGAATAGTTTATTTACTAATATAGATAGCATTAAATGTGATAAATATTTTCAATCTAAAACTTAAGTAGTATTAACTTATTTGAATGTAGATGATTGCATCTAGTTTTATATGCGTTCTTATATTGTATTTCCTTTTTTTAGCAACCTTTTTGATAAGTCAAAGCTTTAGGACTAAGCTATATCTTCTAGCCCCATAAATTGAAAGAACTAAAATTATTATTGTTACCCAAAGAGTTGACAAATAAATTATAGAGGGCACTGAAAGTAACAAAGAGACCTAAGTAGGTAATGGAAAGCCATTAGATAGCCTATCCATTATAGTACTTTTGTGGATTATTGGAGGCTCCTAGTGTTGGATAGTTATTCTAAGATTCATTTGTAACCAGTTGAAGATAATTATTTCGAGTTGAAACTAAGTCTAATAGCTATAGTTTATCAACACCAATATAGTAGAATGGCATCAAAGGATCCTAATAAACATATCGTATTGTTTTTGGATTTATGCAACATTATGAATATGAATGAAGTTGACTTAGATACAATAAGTTTATAATTATTTTATTTCATTAAATGATAAAACATTAAGTTGGTTTTAATATTTACCTCAAGATTCTATTAAAAGTTGGGAAGAATTGGTGTTGATTTTTTTTAACTAAATTATTTCTACCACAAATTATTTCTCAACTTCATAGTTGAGGTGTCAAATAGGTCAGGCAACTCGGGCACGACCCATGGCTCAGCCCGGTTCAATAGTGCCCGGCCTAGCATGACATTATCTAGAATCATGCCTTAGGCCAGGCCGGCATGAAGTTATATTTAATGTCGGGCCATGTATGGCCCATGTTCCTGGCTCGACAACATGGTAAACTAGCCTAGAAGATTGACCAACGGGGTCCCCGTCGGGTAGTCACCCTAAAAAAATTTGATCTCCCCATCATGGGCTGGTCTATTTTTTAAAAAAAAAATCAACCACGTGGCCGATTGTATATGGCTGGCCCATAAACTAGCCACCCATCACTGTCACAGCCATGCACTTGGGGTCATGCCATCGTCCGCCGTCAAGTAATGGCGAAGATGCACGACCTATGCATCTTCGTCATTTGGGATGATCGAGAATGGTTGTGCACTTATCCTTACCCACAATGTCGTATTGGGCTGGTGGAACTATAGCTCTACTTCAAAGCAAGGCAAGTTAATTCTTACAAGAAAAGTATGAGAAATTATATTATGAATAAAATCATTTTTATGAGTTTTTGAGGAGATATCCTCAGTATAAATTTTGAGTCGTGGATTCAAGTCTCAACTTTCTACAAATGGTTGAACTATACCACAATGTGTATAGTTGATGTTGCTGCCCAAGGATCTATTATAAATAAATTACTAGAGAATGTATATCATTTATTTTATGAGCTAGTCAAACATAACTACTAAGCTCTAATGAATCACATATTTGGGAAAATACAAGCCGGAGTATTAGAGTTTGATAAGTTCACTACCATTGAAGCAAAGATGGAAATGCTATTGAGAAAGTTTGATGCTCAAGAAAAAAAGAGAAGAATATCAAGGAAGATAACTACTTTACATTCATAGGAATTGGTAAACTTGAATGTCATTTATCAAATAAAAGAGACAAATCAAATGCAGAACAAATGGTATGTATTTGGACCCAACAACAATGTCCCAAAGCATCAGCATTCGATCATGAGAAATTACAAAACTTTTTCATATGGAAACTATGACAGTGGGCTATAGCATCTTGGACAATCTTTTATAAACATGATGAATAAAATGTGGTGAACTACAAGAATCAAGGGGGTTGTAGTTTTGATTACCAACCATCATGAAGGATGAAAATCAATTGTGGGCGATGGGGTGAAATTTATTATAGCAAAACAAGTGATATGAAAGTAAATCCAAAGAATTATTTATTAATATTGCTTAAAAGTGAGAATGAACTATAAAGACACTATGAATAAAATAGTTCTGGACATTTTGGGGGTCAAAGTGTAGTGACTCATCCAAGAATCATAATTCTATAGTTATAAAATTATGTTGAACAAGCGGATTCTAGAGTTTTTTGGGGGTAACAATGCCTCAACTTTCTCAAAAACTATGACTCCAACTAAGGAGAACTAGAACAATGATAACTATGAACCCATAACACATAATAAAGGGATAACGTAAAAATAAGTGCAAAACCATGTTTCACTCAAACATGACAAAAAAGGAGATAGGGAATTAGAGGAGTCAATAAAGCTTACTCGAAGTCCTGAAGAGAAATAAATAGATCAAAATGAAGTCAAATGTAAGTTTTTAATGAATCTTTGATTTTCACAATAATTTAGAAAGAGAACATTAGATGAACATTTCAAAAAAAATTTATATTTTGAAAATTAAAAGTGAACATATTGTTTGTGTGAAATTCTTGCCCAAATGGTAAATTATGTTAAATTTATGAAAGATATAATGAGTAGTAAGAAAAAGTTGGAGATATATGGTACCAAGAATATGATCAAGAATATGACCAAGAAGAGTAGTGTCATTATTCAAAAAAAAATTCTGAGGAAATTGAAAGAGCCCAAAAGATTTTAGAAGACATCATGGAAGTTGTGATCAATTGTCAAATTGATGCTCTTATCCATTGCATAAATATTAATTCTTGGAAAAATTACTCAAACATAGAGGTGCCAACCTGGCTGGGCCGGCCCGGCTCAGCACGAGGCACGACACGATTCGGTCGTGCCTGAGCCGGCCCACCATTGAAATTTTTCATGCCCGAGCTCATGTCGTGCCCAACCATGGCACAATCGTGCCGAAGTCAATCTGGCCTCATGCCGTGCCTGGCCAAGCATGGTACCGTGGCCCGTCGGCACAGTACCTTGCCTAAATTAATTTTTTTTTAATTAGGGTTACGCGGGCACCAAAACCCTAATTTATTTTAAAATTAGGGTTTCTGGTGCACCCAATTCCTATTTTTTTAAAAAATAGGGTTTCTGAACGCATCGAAACCCTAAATTTTTAAAATTAGGGGTTCGACATGACGGCGCGCACCGAAACCCTATTTTTTTTTAATTTATGGTTCGGCCCAAATGGGCCGAACCTGGCGGATCGTGCTGCGGGCCCGTGCCAAGCTGAACCCCTCACAAAACCATGCCGGGCCAGGCACGACACGGTACAGTAACCGTGTCGTGCCTGCCCAACGCGAAAGCACGGTCGGGCTTGAAAAAAATGGGTCGGGCCGGCCCGTCACGTCCCATTTGACACCTCTACTCAAACGTCTCTCTCACTCCAAATAATATATTGGACTATTAAGCAGCCATATGGAATCATCAAAGATGTATATGTCATGGTTGATATTTTTATTTTTTCCAGCACATTTCATTATTTTGAATATATAGCAAGATTAATATGTGTTGCTAATTTTGGGGTGACCATTTTTGGCCATGGGATAAGGTTTTATTAATGTCATGAAGGGTGAGTTTACTCTCTATGTTAGTAAGGAATAAGTAATATTTAATATTTTAAATGACTAATGAGGTCTAGACAATGATGAGATATGTGTTAGAGAAATAACAATCTACTTCATACCACATTGCAATAAAAAGTAGATTTCTAGTGGAGAGATTTTTTATTATTAGATGAATGAAGACAACATGTATGAATTGGATGTAAATGAAATAGAGAAGGCTGAGATAGAAATAATCGAAAGAAAAATTAAAGACAAAGCTGTGAATGTGCCCACTATAATTTTTGTGTTCTAGAATAAAAATGACCAAGGAAATATAAAAAAAAAACTAAAGATGTGCCTAGCACCTTGACTTAGCTAAAATAGAAGAAAATATTCGATCATAAGCATAAGGATAAAGCTATGGCTATACACAATACTATGACTCTTAAGTTACATAAAGAAAATTACAAGGAAAAGGAACAAGACAAAGTTATGACTTTGATAATGGTCATGACTTTGCAAATACATAAAGGAAAAGGAAAAGAAAAGTTAAAAAAAGTAATGATAGTACTCAACACCGCGACTCTTGGGATCTAGCTTGAAAATGGATATTGGAGTGGAGAAAAAACCTCAAGATTCACTAAAGTCATTGTATCAAATGAGGAAGCAACCTTAAAGACAAAGATAACTAAAGAAATACGAAAAAATGAAGAGACCAATGAGAAAGAAGTAAAATAGTTCACTAAAAAAATCATGTGGATATCAGTGATCTCCAATGGAGTAAAATGGGTTTGATGGTCTAGCTAAGGGTGCTAAACATAGTGCTACTAAGGAAGAAACCCAAAAATTTTATTTTAGCATGTGTGATGTAAAAAATATTTATACCTATTACATTAATATATACACACATCTAATGACCCATAAGTATAGTTATTGAAATCAAACATTACCATGATAATTAAAAAGTTTGCTTGAAGTTGCTCAATTATTCATAGACCCTACAATACTCAAACCTTTTTGTAACAGTTCATTGTGATGATAAATAATTTTTTAGAGGAGAAGTTATTGCTCAATGATAAAAATTTGTTTTAGTGTGGAAATTTGTTTGGTGTTTAATTTATCAAATATTCTTGTATATTTTCGTATTGAATAATAATATGCATATATATAAATTGAACTAATTTGTATTTATTTTATGTTTTTTGGTATTTTGAAGAGTTTTGATAAATAATTGTCAAATCAATGAGTTTTGGAGGTGTTTAGTTTAGGAGATTGATTATTGAGTCTCATTTAATTTCGATATCCATTCTTGGCCTAAACTAAATCTAAATGGTTTAGAGAAGTTATTATAAATAATGAATCTACCAAACTCATTAGCACAATCTTTTTACCATGCAATACAAACTCAATGGATATGATATTTTTATGGAGTCATAGCTAAAAAAAGCTTATAGAATTTTAATAATTACGATATTAATTCTCTTTCAAAACAACAAAGTATCCTGACTGGTACTTAAGGTCATAGTCAATTTCTTAGTATGATTACTTTATCTTTATATAGCTCAGTATCTCAAATAATAGCCACAATGATTTTATAATATCATAACTTTTATGGTCTAGAAAATTACAAAACTACAACTACTCCATGCCAAATTCATAGAAATTATTTAATGCCATAAATTTTAAGACACTAAATATTATACTCAAGCATGACTCTTATCCTTAAAAGAAGATAACTCTATGACTTATATGCAAGAGCTAAGTGGCAATGTCATGACATCCTAACACAATGGTTGTAATGTGTTATATGAGAGAAGAAAATACTAGTGTCATGACCACTCACAGTGCCACATACACTCAAGCGATATGAAAAGTTACCTTTATATCTTGGTCAATCTATGATACTATGGCCACAACCAACACAAGAAAGATTATTTGTCTATGTTGTGGTTTCCACGTAGTACCATGACTATATAATAATATTAGATTCTATCTTCGTACCATGGAAACTTCACAACACCACAACCCTCTATGTACTATAAATGAATGAAGGTACAAAGCCAAGACTATTTTATTAATACAATAACTTTGTGTTATAGAGACATTAAGCCCAATTTATGGTCATTTCCAACACAATAATTTTGAGTTATAGAAATATTGGGTTTAATTTGTGGTCATTTCTTGTACTATAATTTTATGTTACATAAATATTAATATGTTGAACATAGACATGTCAACCAAGCTAGGCAACCTGGGCATAGCCTGTGGAATGTCACGATCCAATATTTTGATTGGTCCTAGACCATGCCGACCCATGGCACGGCTCATACCATGCTGGCTTGGTGGCATGGTCCACACTGGCTTGGTAACCCGAGACCAGCTATGATTGACTCTCAGGTCATTGGTCTAGTCCTGTTGAGTGATTGCTTGGTAGGGTGTTTTTTTAAAACTATCCATGTAAGATGGATACTACATACGGGGCTATCATATTTGGGAAGCTAGGCTTCCCCTATCCCACCCATTATATTTTTACATAATAGGTGAGGTAGGAAAGGCATGGCTACCTGACATGGTGTGGTACAACCCTACTCTTTACGAGCCAACTATTCCATGTCATGCCTAGGATAACATAGTGGCATGGCAATAGCACACTATAATGGTCATATCGGCATGGCTGGACTCATTTGACACCTCTAATTGAATAGAGTTATACCTATTTTCTAAAGTTGCAACCTCAGACTAAAGAGATGAACACCAAAGTTGCAACTTTCTTTGGAAAGTGACATCTTCCTAGTCAAAGTAATGAAAGGCTGTCTAAGTATAAAAGTGTAAGATACATAATTTTGGATAATATCTCAATCCTTCTCCTTCTCCCACTCATAATAAGTATTTCCATGATAACTACAAAACCTAAAAATGAATTTCACACTTTTTAGAAGTTACACAAGCAAGGGATGCATGACTTATGTCAACCCTAGAGTTGGGGTTTGGGGCTCTAAACCTTTTGCTTCTAGTGATAGATTTGAAAATGTATATCAAATTAGTATGGCCTATGGTTTGTGTAATTTTAATTATGTGATATAATTTGTTTTAACTATGAATGCATTAATTGTTTCATTTATTTTATGTATAAAAATTGATTGATAATGACGAAATAGAACTTAAATTAAGGTTTTGACTATTTGTAGGTTTGTGAGAGCTTATCATGATGGGAGGTGATAGGTAAACCATGATGTTCACTCGTACATATGATTGGAAGGTTATAACAACCTTTTTGATTATGATGCATGAGATAAATATTAAATATAAATGTTGATCCCCAAAATTTAGATATGTTAATCATTGTGAGTATGATGCATATAAAGCAGAAAGTATGAATACTTTAAATGCTAGTCCATTGTACATATTTTCAAAAAAAAGACTAGTTCTTAATTTTGATGAATGTTATATGGAATATCACAAGGAATTCATCTTTAGTGTGTGATGTACATCATTAATAAGGTGGGCAATGACAAGTAATCCTTAAGAACTTATAGGGTGCCTAAAGTATTTAGTAGAATAATAAAAGTTATTTTATTAAATAAGAAAAAAAGTTATTTCTCATGCATTAGAATAATAAAAAATTTACAAAAATACTATATGGCGCCTAATAGATTATAAGAGTTTAGCAGTCTCAAGTATCTCAATAAGTCTAAAACTAATTTTAAACAAATATTAGACACCATTGTAGTTACACCTACAAGATGTTGGAGTAATGTATTAGCTACTAATATATAATATCCAACTATGTTAATAGTAATGGTGATGAACTTATTAAAAATAGTTCTGATTGAGATACAAGAATTTCTTTTATAGAAAATTTAAATATTTTTATGACATGATGAATATATATTCATCTATGTAAACTCCCACTACTTGCATTGAACACACACACACACAATATTAACAACATTTTAATAAGTATATAGGCTACCCTACATTTAGTATCATAAATTTTGAGATGTAAATTAAGTATTTAAAATACTAGTTCTATATTCAATCTCTTTATTACTTGGTTTCTTGTATCGATACTAGGGTTAAGGCTAAATCAGTAAAAAAATTTTGACATACATATCCATGTGCATAAACTAGGAACACCATCTTGAATGTTTCATTCATAAAAAATTAATTAACTTATTTAAAAATTATAACTCTAGGTTCTGAGTTTGGACGACTTGGACACCATATTCTGAAATGATGTCTTTTCCATTAAGTTATTTAGAGACATATGACAGGGTAGTCTATCAAATAGGATTGAATTGTCTTCATACTTTGATATTGATTACTACTTTATCCTATCACATGATGATAATAAGAATTTAGATATTTTGAGTTAGTAGATATTATACAAATCCACTTATCCATGTGTTGTGGTAGGATGTTTGGATCGTAGTTTATTTGAAACCACAGATTACTAGGAATGATGACTGATTAATCAAGCAACGAAAGTAAATAATCAACAACTCAAAATTAAGAAAAACCTAAAATAAAGTCTGAAAAATATATCTAGTGAAAATAAAATTAATGTAACAATAATGCCAAAACGAATGATAAATGCTAGATTTTATCACACATACTAGTAGTACGTAAAGCACAATATACCCAAAAATTATGTTTTAAACCAAATTATATTTTATATGATATAAAAGCATAGAAATGAAAAATCCAATACAAATATATAAACATAAGATTTTGAAGTGAATGTTCTATATCTTTTTCAATGTTATTCTTTATGTGATAAAGTTAGTTCGTTGAATTTATGGCTCAATATTAACAACGTGATGACATAACTATTTTTATGCTGAAGATAAGATTTTGTCTATAACTTTTAACTCTTCAAAATTATCCAAGCTCTAATTCATTGTGGCATATACTTTTGTACACAAATAAAAATAGAAACCAATAATATCCATGCTACACACATTGAAGTTATAGAGACATTGTGATTATAAATATAATATGCACACATAATGCATAGAAAATAAATCACACATCAATCCACATATTAAACCTACATATTACAATTTAAACACAATCACATAAATAAAAATTATAGTATTCATAAGTGTGTAGAGGAGAGAGAGAGAGAGAGAGAAAGATAGAGAAAACCTTGAGATTTAGTGTCTAGAACTCAAATCCAAATATATGAAAATGACAAACCCAACACATGCATGCCAACAAAATCACATAACTATTTTTTGAGATAGTGAAAAGATGATTCTTTTCGTACAGCTAAAAAAAACTTTTTTTTTATTTTATTTAATAACAAAAATAAAACATGGAATTTTATCCCATGTATTTGGTCTACCATACTTCATGCCTTATAAAAAATAAAATAAACAAAATAAACAACCTAGTCTACCCAACTCATAAAAACCCAACACATTGCTATCTAAGATGACATTTAATCTACTGACCCCCTTAGTATCTAGCATAGTATCGTAGTTTATTTTTTCTAATTGCAATTAATATTATTTTAAATAGGAGATCAAAACTATAATCATATATCATATAGGTATTTGTATGCATGAAAAACTAAGAAGATTCAATATTATATATTCATGATAAAGTATTGAGTTGCTAGCAAAATGATAATTTATTAGATATAGAGATTGTGAATATTGAGGCCAACATTAGCGATACATTCAAACATATATATGATGATGATGACTTGCATCTGTACTACCATACCATATATACAATATTGGTGACTTGCGAGATTTTTTTTAAAATTTTTCATATGTTACCATATTGTTATTATTTTTTTATTTCTATTGAATATGTTATTATGCACTTTTGATCTTATGAGTCATGCTTTAGCATATATTATATGTGTGTATGTATCATATTATGTTTTGTTTATGTAATATAATGATTTTTTTTGCATTAACCACTTTTTTTTATTTGAGGCAGATATCAATATTTATAAGTATTTATTATTTATAAATTCATTTAAAAGTAATTTTTTAATAAATAATTAGATAAAAATTTTAAATTTCAAACTGTTTAGTTAAATTTCTACCCAAAACTAACATGAACCAAAATGACTCATAATGACTTGACACTACCAAGTGCCAATTGAGTCATGTCGGGCTTGTTGCTTTATCATCGTGTCACGCCAAGCATATGCACAACACAATGGCATGACTGGGCCACACAGAAATGGGCAATGACAACACACCATAACCCATTTGATATCTTTTTTCCATGATAATTGGTTAAAATTTTGGTTAAGAATAAATATCAAAACTAATTTATAAGTACTTGAAGGCATAATCAAATAGTAGCACATTAAGTGCTATGGCTTATATGACTATTCACTCTTATTCTTTTTGCTAAATATACCAAGATACATATTTTACCCTAAAAATACCAAATTTCACAACAATTCCTCCAAAGTATAATTTTGTGAATTCATTTTAAAAAATGCTCTATTGTGGCAAATACTTCATCAAAATCATCTTTGTTGGTAGGTATTATTCATTGTTTTACATGCTAAATAATGACTCGTATACTTGCAGAGCTATGTTGGTTGATATACACTTGCCTGTCAATGTTTTGTACCCTCACAAAGTCACAACATGGATCAGAACCAATAATTCTCTACTTAAAAAATAAAAACTAAGATATTGATTTTGTCTAATAAATGCTATATTTTGTATATCAAGAACCATACTCCACCATAATGAGTATGAAAAATATATTTCATGAGTTTTTTGGTCATCAACATCTTCCAACCACACACTTTTCATAAATTTGTGAAATAGATACATATGTGTAAATATGGAATTGATAAGAGTAATACTTTCTGTTTTCCATGCCAAATAATGAACATACCATGAGGATGCTCATATTTTTATTTAGAAGATATCTTCATCAAATACCATGATCATGTCATGGTAGTCAGAGCACTTTGTAGAATTTATTCAATCTTTTGGATAACTTAATACACATGATTGTCCACGTACCAAACACACCACTTTTCCAATGTTCTTCTATTTCTTGACCACTAGTGCATGTTTATTTGTTAAATATATTTCTTATTGTCAAGCCTTCTTTGTTTATATTGGAGTTTGCTAGTGACTTCTTGATAAATTACCATATCTTTGTCACTTGTTAAGATTCTCCTTGTGTGTTTATAGAAAGTTGGAAGAGATAAGATAAGTTGCAGTGCCTTATTCTCATAAAAAAGTACCACTTTTAAAACCTATAAGTCTAAAATGATGCCAATTGAGAATACTCAATTGATTTGAGATTCTCATATCCTCCTCCATTCGCAATGTGTGAAATTGTTCATTTATACATAATCAATTTGAAAGATTCTTTGCTTAATGCACCAACTCAATTTTTTTCCAAAACCTTTTGGTTCGAAAAATCACACATTTTCTAGGATAATTTTATCAAAAAATAGTCTTATGGTAATAAAAGCTCTCAAATATAAATCCTCCCAATTTTAATCAACAAACATAGAAATATCAATTCCAACAGAATGTTTAATGAGGTTTGGGGTTAGTTTATCTTTCAATGTCTTATGAAACCCAAAATGAATCAATAAATTATTGATTTGTATTGACCACAAACCAAAGTTGATTCTCCCATCATATTTCTCAACATCAAATCTCTTCAGTAATATTGTTGTCGATAAATAATAATAAGCTATGATATGATTTGTTAGGTTACGCCTTGTTCTGGATCAATCTTGGCAATAATGTCAACTTAAATAAAGAAATAAATTGGAAAATACATAAATTTCAACCTAAGAATTTTACGTAATGAAACTATTTCAACAAAGAAAAATCATGGGTAAACCAAGTCAAAATCCAAAAAATAATTAATTCATATAATTACATAAATTTTCACTACTCACTCCCACATATAAAACTAATAAAAACCCTTACTATTTTATATTTGACCCGAGTAATAACCCCTTACTATTTTTCTCCTATTTGTTCTTTCTCCTCTATGCTTTTGTATTTTTTGCTTCATTTCCACACACTCACACACAGACAAAAAAAAAAATAAATGGTTTATGAGACAACAAATTTAGATAAAAAAAAAATAAAATAATTAGAAGGAGTTGGTGGAAAATATATTGTTCCATCTTTTTCTTCAACTTATTTTCACTTTATTTTTTTATTCAAAGATAATGTGAGTATCACATACATTCTTTTCTCTTATTATTTCATCAACTTAAATAAATTGTCTACGAGTAATACCTAGAATATGTGCATCATATGCTTTCATTTATTTTCATTTATTTTATATTTTTATTAAAATAGTATGTAAGTCACACCCAACATATCCAAACTGAATTATTCAAAGGAATGTTTATGCATGAATCTTGTTATTGCAGGGCTTCCATATATAGGACTGCCCCATTGACTTCCCATGAAATCGTGGGTCATGGGTATCACTTCAAGGCCCACTACCACTTCAAACACGCATGATAACCCATGGGTACATCTTGGAAATTCAAACTTAGTTGTTTTATTGTTTTGCTCGGATCAGCTTTACTAGCACCCGACCAGTCTGTTTCTACTTGTCGGCTGTGCCCTTGCTTAAGCTGGATCTGGATGCTACCATTCAATGCCTCTGCCTCTCCCAACGGTCGGATTTTGTCATGTAAACAATCACTCTTTTTTTTCTATATATCACTGTTCGAATTTGGTATTTTTCTTCTCTCACACTTGTAGAAAGAGGGATACCATTTTTGTAATCTCTCATTTTGTTGATATAGCTTCGTCTTAGGTAATTTTGGATATTTTTAGGTTTCTGATTGTGTTTAAAGTAGATTGTTTTTTTTTGTACGAGAAATTTAGTATTGTTACACGCACCAGAAATCAAACTTCGAGTAGTTGTAAAACAGGAACATGATTAGTTTTGTTAATTTAGTCCATGGGAAAATACTTGGTGTTGGGATTTCCGAGTTATGGTATAATGCAGTGATTTCTCCCTGCTGAAAGTTAGTCTGTGCTCGCAGTAAGTTAATATTTTTGCTACCTACATTAGGGCTTTGCATGTTAGTATTCTGTTTTAATTTATAACATCCAAGAACCAACATGAATGAATTCTATTTATTTGGACAGGTTTGGATTGCTCCATACTGAGAATTCCTAGTCATATTTTTTGGTGGAAGTTTCGATTTGAATTACTGAAATTTCCAGCAATATAATAAAGCTCCAAGGCTGGAATTTTTTTTTTCTAAATTCTGCTAATTTGAGCTGCCAGGATTGGGGTATGGTGATAAAATTTTATCGCCTACCGAAGGGGCTTCTTCAAAAATTAGAGAGCTGGAAAATTTTATAGCTTGCACTGTCAAAGATCTTAGAAGAATATTGGTTCCTAAATCATTTTGTACTGGGTGTAGGTCTTGAAATTTCCAGCTGACATAGGATATAGACTCCATCTTGGAAACTTTTCCATAATACCATTCTGCATATCGTGGGCAGCACTGAACAAGCCTTCAACCTGGGAACCTTATGCCACAAGCACTCTAATATATACATTATTTTGCATAATTAATATAATTTAAATAAAATGATAACTAATAAACGCGAGGGAGAGGGAGAGGGCGAGAGAGAGAAAGAGGGAGAGGGCGAGGGAGAGGGAGAGGGAGAGGGAGAGGGAAAGGGCGAGGGAGAGGGAGAGGGCAAGGGAGAGAGCGAGGGAGAGGGAGAGGAAGAGGGTGAGGGAGAGGGCGAGGGAGAGGGCGAGGGAGAGGGAGAGGGAGAGGGCGAGGGAGAGGGCGAGGGAGAGGGCGAGAGAGAGGGAGAGGGAGAGGGAGAGGGAGAGGGAGAGGGAGAGGGAGAGGGAGAGGGAGAGGGAGAGGGAGAGGGAGAGGGAGAGGGAGAGAAAGAGGGAAATGATCAGCCCACCATTCTATTTATAAAAACACGTAGTCTGGAAATATTCTAAACTTGCTATCCTCTATTGTAGTTGGTCTCATTGATTCATTCATTGAGAATCTTCCTCGCAATAAACTCTTAAATTATTGGGTAGCCTACTAGGTTGGGTGCATCTTACCTGCCCACTACTTTTTCTTTCCTTTGCCTTTTGTTATGCCGCTTTTATTTTGTTAAAGATGGTGGCTCCAATAGTCAAAGATGTAGACTTCAATTATCAAATATGGAGGCTTCAAATTATCAAAAAAATTTGACCACCAAGTATCAAAACTTTTTGTTATATAGCCTAATTTTGGCTATATCCATCTTATTTTTTTATAAATAAATATGTTGTCTAGAGAGAAAAATGTTATCTTACACATATCTAAGTGAGAGAAATTTGAGAAGAGTTGAATTGATATAAAATTGAGAGTAATTTTTTTAGAGCGTGGTAAACATTATATTTTTTCTGCTTTCAGTGAAAGATCTGTAGTAGTCCTTGGAGTAGATAATTTTGCATTGAACCACTTAAATATTGTTTGTGTTACTTGATTTGCTTATTCATACTCCTTTAATAAATCTGGTAGACAAGAAATTGTGTTATTTACTCAACAACTAGTATCAGAGGTTATAAGGATTAGGATATTTTTAGTGAGGTTACTATTTGTCAGCGGTTCTAGTTTGTTGACTGAGGTGTTCTAATACACCGTGGTTTGCTTGAATAGTTAGAAATGATATAGAAGTTCTAGCTTCGAGAGGGGGACATGACCGCATATGAAGGAAAGATGAAGATTTGGAAGTTTGATAGCGCAAACTTTGGCTTTTGGAAAATGCAGATTGAAGTCTATCTGTACCAAAAAAAACTATATCAATCTTTCTTAGAAAAGAAGCTAGATAATATTACATAAGATGACCGGAATCTTCTCGACATATAAGTTCTTGGAGTTATTCGATTATTGTTATCCAAAAATATTGCTTTCAACATAGTAAAGGAAAATACCACTGTTGGTCTTATGGCGGCTCTCTCCTATATGTATGAGAAGCCATAAGCCTCAAACAAAGTTCATTTATTGAGGTGATTATTCAACTTGCAAATGATGGAAGGAGCGTGAGTGGCTCAACATTTGAATGATCAAGTTTATGACTTTGATTTAAGACTACTGAGCTATATTAAAGATAAAGTCGCAATACTTAGACATGACCATGACAGCAATAATGAGGTGCTTGGTTATTATGACATAAAATTAATATCATAGCTATATAAATGTTACAAGATAAGTATGATTATGACTCCATAATAATATCATAGCTACAAAGAATGTATTACATAGTAGAAGGATTGTGTTAACAAGTTTGTATGATCTTGGCATATAAAGTTTTTCATGACCAATTAGATAGAGTTTCGACCAAGAATGCATGCTAAAAGATGAAGACCAAGGTGGTCATTATAATTGTGGATTTCTATTACGGAGTCATTAGGTCCAATTTGTGGTCATTACAATTAGTGTGACTTTGTGTTATAAAATGATCTAAATGTAATCTAAAATCATGATCACTTTCTAGATGCATGACCTCAAGCTTAAAGATGAAGATCAAAGTGATAACTTTCTACTGAAAGACATGATTTTTATATTTTAAAGTAATGCAAAGTTGCTCGAATATAAAAGTGATAAGATCGAGAAATTTACTCTCTCTAATTTATTCCTTTCTCTCTCTCTCCACTCAACAAACAAGGCCACATGCAACAATTAAATCTTAAAGTGATTTTTGTACCTTCTATGTATTCCACAAGCAAGTAAGGGATACAAGATTAATGCTAATATATAGAGTTAGGAAAATAACTCTCAAATTTTCTTCACTAAAAAAAGATTCTATATTTTTTTAGAAAAATAACATGTAGACTGGAATTTGTATAATTTGAAATATGTGATGTGATAATAGTTTTTATATATGAATAAATATATATATTTTATTTTGTGTTATTATTAATGATAATTGGTGATTAAATATAACTTGAGATAAGATTTTAATTATTTATTGGTTTGGGTGAAATTGTCATGGTAGATGATAATAAATAAACTATATGAAGCTAACTAATGCATATGGTAGGTAGAAAATGATAACCCTTCTAAATATGATGTGTGAGATAAACTTGTACTATGAAACCTAATATTTGGGTATATAAATAATCATGAGTATGGTGCTTACAAAACTAAAAGTCTGAATGCTTTTATATGACAATTCATTATGCATGTCTTAAAAGGATTAGTTTTTTAATTATGATCGATGTTAAATTGATTGTTCTCCATCTTTAGTAAGAGTCATATCATCACTAATGAGGATGGTGATTAGTGTTTGATATTTAATTTACTAAATATTCTTGTGTATTTTGATGGTCGATAATGATGTGTATATATGGAAATGAAGCTAAAATATAATGATTTAATGATTTTTTGTGATTTGTATAGTTTTGATAAATAGTTTTGAAATCAATGAGTTTTGGTGATATTTAGCAGATGAAGTAGCTCAATTAGTATCATGTAGTTTCGCTATCTATTTTTGATCAAAACATTACTTAATTGGTTGGGGGCATTTATTATATGTCATGATCCTACTAAATTATTTGCACATACTTATTAGCACATACTTAATTGGTGATATTTACAATCATATTCTTAATGGCTATGAGTTATTTAATTTTTCATCATAGTAACAAAGTATCTCACTGATGCACATAGTCGGAACCAATTTTATAGTGCTACGACTCTATCTTAATATGGCTCAATAGTTCCAAGTTAGATTTATGACAATTTTTATAATATCATAATTTCTAAGTTATATAAAATTACAAAGACAACTATTTTTGGAAAAGCTATTATAATTATTCAAAGCTGTAGGTTTTGAGACACTAATTGTTATAGGAGATATTACTTAAGTATGATCAATTCTAATGTCCCGACTCTTTTCTTCAAAAAAAAGAAAGGCATAGTTATGAATTGTATGCGTAAGTTATGTATCAATGGTACTACATCCTAATAGCATCATGGAAATGTGTTATATTAGAGAAGAAATGGCCAAGTCCATCATTATTCATAGCACCATGGACTCTTAAGAGAAATAATTGGTTACTTTTACATCATAGCCAGTTCCCAAACTATGGCCACAACCTGCACAAGAAAGGCTATCTATTAATGCTACAACCTTCATACAGTACCATTGCTATATAAAAAATATGAGAATCCATCTCCATTTTGTGGCTACTTCATAGTGTCACAACTCTCTATGAAATACAAATAGGTGAAGGCATAAACTCATTGTTATTCTACATCACACCAACTTTGTATTACAAAAAGATTAGGCTCAAGCCATTATTGATGTCAGTGCCACTACTTTCTGTTAAAAGAAGATCAAGATATCAAATAGATTCTTGTCTATTTTTTAGTGTTACAACCTCAAGGTGAAGAGATAATGATCAATATTGTGATATTCTTCAGAAAATCATGATTTCCTACTTAGAGTAACATAAGTACTACTATAAAGATCTCATCTTGTAGTTATATACTACTCACATAATGAGTCTCATCAGCTTGATTAGTCAATTTATATGTTAGTTGTAGAGTAATACTATCATACAAGTATACATTACCCAAAAATATATCGATATGACCATGTCTCAAACTTTCTTGCATGTGTCATAAAAGACAAACATATTGGACATAGAGATCACACTATGAATAATTGATTGTTATAGATGTAATTGTAATTGTGAATAAATCATTCACTTAAGAGTCTTAATTTGAGATGCATCTTCCACTATATAATCTAAATAATTTTGGTTCACAAACTTAATCCTGACTGATATAGCCCACATGAAATACATATCTTAACTCAATATTCAGTAAGTTATTCTCAGAAGTATCATATAGATTACAACTATTTTTCTTTCTTTTATTTAACCAACACATAACATGACAAATTTCAAAAAAAAAAAAATTAAGTTAAATTTACACAAGACATCTTGATATTAAGCTAAAATATTAAAAACAAAGATTATAAGCACTTTAAAATATGCACATACTTATTGTATCGATCCTATACCGGACTGATCTACTTGTCAATCACCATGAAAAATTACTATTGTTCATTGTTTTTCAATTCTATATTACTGAATTCATTTCATTGCATGTCTAACATTCACAATATACCAAAAAATTACCAAAATATTCATTTTATGTAGTTTTTATCCTCAAGAATTCAAAGACTATCATTGTCATTACTAACTAGTGATGTACATTATCGATGATATTATATTTTATATTAATATATTATAGTTTCTCTCATTACTTATATTTTTTATTTTGTACTTTTTATAGGAGAACCCAATCATTTTAAAACATTGTTTGAGTATATTTAAATATTATTCTTCATTTTATTGCATTTATTTTTTAAGTATTATTTTGTAACATGATGAGTGAGATAACATTTAAGGTATATGATGAGTTTATGATAAACTAGAAACTAAAAAAAGTAATTAAGATATATTTATAAACTATTATGATGAAAGAGAAGTAGAGCAAAGATATTAGTCAAGTAAAGTATATTAAGTATAAAAACAATCTAATACTAATAAAAGATTATGAAGTAAAAAAAAGTCATATATTTTCATGATTTCTTCAAACATTCATAAATATAAATTAGAATATTAAGATTATTACATGACTAAACAACTTTTGATATGTAATCAAGATAAAAATTATAGAGATTAGAGAAGTTATCAAAAAATTAAATGCCAAAAAAATATTGACTTAATATGATTCCTATTGAAATATAGAAGATAATGGAAGAGAAATGCATGATAAGGTTGGCTAAGTAGTTTAACAATATAATGAGAATCAAAAATATATTGGTTATATGAAAATAAAATATTATAATTCTCATGTATAAAATTAAGAGAGACATTCAATATTGTAATAATCGAGATATTAAATTATTGAATCACACTATAATATTTTGGGAAAAATAAATTGAATACAAACTAACAAAAGAAATAAAAATTTTAGAGAATCAATTTATATCTATGTCAGTTATGTATATTATAGAATCTACCTACTTAGTCAGACAACTAATCAACAAATATAGAGAAAATAGAAAAGAATTATGCATAATATTTATTAATTTAGACTAAACTAATGATTTAATTTAAACAAAAGAGATTTAATTTTAATGTGTATTATGTAAGAAATAAGTATTAAGTATGTATATTAGATTGATTTTTAAGTCATCGCTCAAGAGGTATATTGGTTCAAGAATCATCATTAAATCATTCTATTTTTATGTTAGTTTTAGATTAATTGACAAGATACCTTTACGAAAACATCACTTGATGCATGTTATTTGTAGATAACATATTATTGGTCAGTAAAATTAAATAAGAGTTAGATTGAAAACTAAGAGTTTGGAGGATTGCCTAAGTCTAAAAGATTTAGGATTACCATAATGTAAGAAAATACTTGAAATATTAGTTAATCATATTAAAACTAATAATGATGAAATAATTAAAATAAAAAAAAATCAAGAGCTATTAAGTTTTAGAAATTTTAAGAACATAAACTCTATATTAAGTAAAAATAGAGAGATTGACTAGAATATAACATATAAGATTAATATTAGATGGATGAAATAGAAACTTATATCAAGAATTCTTTGTTATAGTAGAATATAAAATAAATTAATAGAAAATAAAATATAATTATTATATGACCAATCATGTTGAATTAAAGTAAATATTGAATAATAAAAAAGTATCATATTAAAAATAATGATAAAATTATATATATATATATATATATATATATATGATAAGATATACAGCTAAAAGAATTTATTTAGTCAATAAATTAAATTATTAGAATTAAAATTAAATTAGAAATTAAGTTTGTTTGATTATGACCAACACATACCTCCTAGTATGAGATTATTCAAGTGAATGAAGTAAAAAAAACAAGAAATATGCCTATGAGGAATTATGTATAGAAAAATATTATTCATACAACAGACATCTAGTAGTTAAGATAAGTCTTAATTGATTATAATTACTAAGATTTTGTAAAATGATTTTGAAGCCAACCTAAAATAAAAAATAAATCAGAGGCTCGTGTGAGTATGGTATGTATAAGTATATCGTGGGAAATAGATGATTCCGTATAGAATGATAGTATGCACATTGTATTTGGTGTCAAAAGAAAAAGTGGAAAATAAATTTTATGTGTATAGTTGTATATTTTGCAATGTGAGTGATATTAGGCACATGCAATAGTGCTAGCAAATACACATGATGGTTGACATATGCATGCATGGTTGAGTGGCTGCAAACATAACAAAACATGTTAGTATTTGGTACTGCATAGTGGTATTTTGGGCAAAAATCATAATTAGGATCCGGCATAATTCTAAAAATATAAGATATAAATTAAGATTTCTAAAAACCCATAATTTAATATAATTTTATTTTTTTTGGAAAAAGAATAATTTTGTAGCATAGTATAAAGAAATCATGATAATAAAGATATATGGATGAAGTTTAGTTTAGTTTAGAATAAATTATAAATATTTGTTTTTTATGATAACAAACATAATGTTGAAAACTAATAATAAAAATTAATAAAAAAAAATAAGCACAAAAAAATATATAGGGGAATTATGTTTTGGGGTCTTTCCCCAAAATTTTTTAAGATTTAGAAACTAAATTTTTGATATTTTTAAAAATGTAACAAAATTAAAAATAAATTAAAAATAAGTGCACCCAAATACATAAGTATTAAACTAGCCTCTCCCCTGCCCCTCGCCCCTCCCTTTTCCTCACCCCTAACCCTAGCCCTCGCCACTAGCCCTCGCCCTCCTCCCTCTCCCCTCGCCCGTCTGTCCTCACCTTTCGCCCCTCTCTCCTCACCCCTTTCCATCGGCCCATCTCCATGAGCTCCTTTGTGGTGCTCATCGTCGAGCTCTCGGTCGAGCTCCTGGAGCTCGACAGTGCTCTTGGTCGAGCTCGATGGAGCTCGACGTTGAGCTCCTAGGGTTCGACCCACAGCTCCATGGAGCTCATCGTCGAGCTCCAGGAGCATGACATTGCTCTCGATCGAGCTCTAGAAGCACGACCACGAGCTCTGGGAAATCGAAGGAGCTCGTGGTCGAGTCCCTGTAGCTCGACCTAGAGCTCCATCGAGCCTAGATAGTTCGAACGACGAGCTCGATGGAGCTCTCGGTCGTGCTCCTATAGCTCGATAGAGCTCGACGCCGAGCTCCTGGGGTTTGACCCATAGCTCCATGGAGCTCATCGTCGAGCTCCAGGAGCACGATGTTGGAGCTCGATTGAAAGCTCCATCGAGATCGTTTTTCGAGTTCCCGGGGCTTGATGGAGCTTTCGATTGAGCTACATGAGCTCGATGGAGGGTGACACCAAGCTCCTAGAGCTCGAAGGAGCTCGTGGTCGAGCTCCATTAAGCTCTGGGAGAGAGTGAGGGCCAATGACAAAGGGACGATGGGAGAGGGCGAGGGTAATTTAGGATAAACATAATAGAGTGCATTAAATTTAAATATTTTAAGATTTTGGTGATTTTTTTTCAAACTAAAAAAGATAAGTTTTAATTTTTAAATTTTACTGGGGGAGCACCCCAAAACATAATTCCTTCAAAATATTTTAAGTAATAAGAAAAATTAAATTAAACTTAAATTAATAACTTGGTGTCTCATAAAAAAAACTTTTAAAAAGTTAAATTTCTCAGAAAAATTCACGAGAAGTTTTTATGTATATATATATATATATATATTTGAGATATATATGACACCCATCCAGTTACAACTTTTCATGAAAATTAATTTTATTGAGAAATAGTCTCTGAATAATTATTAACATTCGTGAAAGGTGATTCTTTCGAAAGATTATGAACTACTGATTGCATGCTAGTTTCTGATAATTATTTTGTTGAATATTTAGCAACACATTTCAAGCTGGATTCATGTGATTCTTAACATGGTATTGTGTATGCTCATTTCATTTAATGCGAGAAAATCCACACATGATTAAGCATGCAGGTAATATAATAACGTGTTAATGATTTTGTGCAGGAGCAAACCTTTGCAAATATGGGAAAAAGAAGCTTAGTAGCACTATCATAAACTAATATAGTTATCCCATTAACTTTCTGCAAAAGATATATCCACAGTACGATATGGAGTAATAAATGTTTTTACACAAACGGACATTGCTCAATTTGGTGGTGAATGCATTTGTTCAAATTTAAAGAAGTAGCAACTTAGTGATGTCATATAGACTTGGGGGTTACTAACTGTGTCCCGGTGAGAGACAATTTCATAATACTAACTAGTTTGCATTTTTAGTAAATAGATTTGTCCCTCCTATGTCAGATTCATGGTCTTGCTCATTGTTGAAATAACAAGTTTTTTTCCCAAGAGGAACAAACTCGTGTAGTGTGCTTTTTAAAATGATAATAATTTGCTAATCCTTTTTGATTGATTTGTGTTATTCAAATGAATGAGTTTGTGAACTCACCAATAAGTGATCTATTTCTTTTGCATGTATATTCAATTATGAATCTTAAAAACTTATGAAAATGTGTTTAATCTTTTAATTTATTTCTTGTACTACTAAAAATACTTATATTCGAGTCATTTCAATTTGGTCCAGCCCAATTCAATCCAATCTGGGGGTTACTAGATGATGCCACAAACAAGTGTACTTTGATGATACTTGGAACTTATTTTGTTGAAGCAAAATAATTCAGACAATAGAATTGTGCTTATATGAAACTAATTGAGGATTGATAACTGAATATGAAAATTAGCTAAAACACACTCTAGTCTTCATCAAATAGTTGCAAGATGCCATAGCCAACATTGGTGATTAATGCCAATTAATGATGGTTATTTTGCCATCACTACAATAATAATTAATTGCTTTATGTAACAATTTTAGACATCAAAAGATAAACTCAGTAATCATAATTAACACAAAATGCTTCTATATAATGGGTCAATGAATTGGCATAACTCATATGCTAAGTACTCTCATTAATAGTGTTATAACAACAAAAAAAAGTAAAAAATACAAGTGCATAAATGCAAACTATAATATTCTCTGTCAAGTTGATATTTACAAGTCTAGAATATTATGTACTTGGTGGAAAGAAATATGAGCTAAGGTTTCTTCAGTCTTAGCGAAGATGTCAGTTAGTTATTCTATTATCTGAATATATATTATAGTATTAGTCTTATTCTATATCTTCTTTTCGATAAAGAAATAATCTATTTCTATATATTTTATCTGCTCGCTAAATATTTGATTTTATGTTATATATATTTTTATGATTATTATAGAAAATAATAGTAAAAGAATAAATTAGATATTTAATATTTTTGAATGTGTCATATCTAATGTACGTTATGAATAATAATAATTATTGCTCTGAATTTTATCTTTGTACTGGATCTCAAATTAATTCTTTGCTTTTTATATTTTTAAGAGATTAGATAATCTTAAAGAAAAATATAATTAATTATGTTAAGATTAATTTGTCTAGAAGAATTAAAGAAATAAATAATTATACTAGTTTAATATGTTATATTTAGTTGAATAATAATTGACTAATTTATCTTTCCTATAATTTTTTTATAAGTAGTGGAGTCGATCAAATATATTATATTAGAAGTAAAATCAATACCTAAATCAAAAAATATATTAATTGGAGCACAATTAAAAAGTTCAACTCGTGCATGAGTATAAAACTTATACCTCATCTGTGATATGATAATGTTTCTCCTAGAGCAAGTAAGTTTTATATAAAGAAAATAGTTGATTCTCTCAAGTTTATTTCTCTAGAACTATAACTTAAGGTATTTCTTGAGTTGAGACTTGAGTGATCTCACCTCATCATCATACATAACCATAATATCATTAACGTATACAATGAACAAAATTACTCTATCATTAGGGCTCATATGGAATAATAAAAGAAAAACCTATAATACACGTGTAAATTAATTGTGATTTTTATCTGTGAAAATATTATAAATCAAACTCTTCAAGGTGGTTGCTCCATATACACTCTCTTCAAGGTTATCATAAAAAAAATAATTTTCACATCTAATTATTGTTTAATTTATTTGGGATATATAACCAATAAAATAAAATTTGTACGGAGATAATCTTAATTATTAGAGAGCAAATTTTATGGTAGTTCATAATAAATATTTGAGTGAATTCTTTTGTTATAAGTTTTACCTTAGGTGATTCACTTTAAGGTAAATGTTACCCAAACATTCTTCTATTTTTGCTAATTAGATATTGGTCCTCATTTTTCGATAATACCATTGGAACATTTTCATTCGTGGAGCCTCACTTATCTAATAATATTTAAGAGAGAATAAATAAATAAATAATTAGCAACAAACAAATAATTAGTAAAACAAAAAATTAATTGAGTCACCTTCTATTCAACTCTTTGAATCACTTATAGGCCAATCATTCTTCTTGAAAATTATGTGTCTTTCTATCATAATTTTTAGAATAATTACAATATGAAGAAAAAAATTAATTATCAGAACATAGAGAGAATGTCAACATGCATTGTTGATTTCTTCTATTTTTTGCTCAAAAAAAAGTAAAAAATACAATATAGATTTTAAATAATACTGACTACAAACATCAATAGCTTTAATTGTATCATATACATGGAACTCAATCTTGTTCGCTTGAATAATATAACAATAACCCTTCATTCTAACATATAATTGTCAAACATTAAATCATTTGATACTTTTATGATGATCAACATCTTTTATATTGATTTATGCTATTGTTTGGTACTCCATATCAATTGAATTTTCAGTATTATTTGACAAATATTTAATATTATGTTTGTATATATTTGAGTATTTATTAGACAAATTTCATAAAATATATATTTTGAAGGAATTTTATGAATATTAGTAAAATCAAAGTTATTTTGGATAAAATTAATGGACTTGATAGAATATTGACTCGAAGGAGATAAAAGGGATGAGTTGTAATATTTTCCATGTTATGATTTAGGTACACCTTCTACAATCTTATGGAGTAGTTGGAGCATTTTTTTTTGGGCACAACTATATAATACTAGTCATGACTATATTTATATTTCATGACTCAACCACAAAGTTGATATATTCTTTTCACTATGCAACATAGTCTTTAGCATTATAATAATTCATTAGAGTTACAGCTATACTGTCTATAAAAAACAATAAAGGTTGTGATATTATTTTTTATATCATGGTAGCCAAGTATCCTATTACTATAATTAGCCATGATGATTTCTATTGCCACAATTAGCCATGATGATTTCTATTGCCACAACTTATTCATAACAAAGACAAAATTTTAATTATTTTGAGTCATGACAATATTTCCTACCATGATTTTTCATTCCAAAAATATGAATTCTAGTCAAGAATTTTCTAAATCTATGACTTTTTGCTCATGCGAAAAAATACTAAAGTTGCATTCATTTCAAATATCTTGACTTTGTGTTTCAGAGAGTATATACATTATTCATAGAAATTCCCAAAGCTATGATAATTTTCTCCAAAGAAAAAATCAAAGTCGTGATCGTTTCCAGTGCCATGATATTGCATTTTAAAGAATAAATATATCAGTCATGATCATTCTAAGAGCCACAACAATTTTTTATAGAGAATACATTAAAACCACAATCATTCTTAATGCAATAATTTTATATTTTATTTTCTAAAGAAAATTTGTTTAAATCATGATATTCTCAATGAAATAATAATTTGCTCCAGATAAATATTACTTGAATCACAACATTTGTTACCACTAAAATTTTTCTACTTCAAAGAAGATGCAAAGACATTAGACATTTGTAACTTCAAGCCAGTCCCATGACTTATTGCTTAAAGCATCACATGAGTCTTAAAAGTATAAAAGTAACACTTAAAAAATTTATAAAAAAAGAAGATGATGAGAATATGCATTAAAACCAAGAGCACACAAAAACACTAGGTAGTTTAATTCTATCCTCCTAATTAGAGGCAGATCCAAAGTAAACAAGAGTAATATATAGTTGGAATTATATTTTGAGACTTAAATCCTCACTAAGTTTTTATTAGGTATCCTCAATTTTATGAGATAACTCTCAAAATATTTTATATGAAGTTTTTCTCAATGTTAAACTAAATTAAAATCTATCGTTAATTTTAAGATGATTTGATTTTATAAAGTTTATGTTCGTGATATTGTTATGATTTTGATGGTAATTACTATTGATATTATTTAAAATTGACATTTAAGGTCTGTACCATATTGCAGCTTTATGCGTGTTGGCTATGATCGATGATGACATGTAAGTCATGGGATATATTTACCTGATATGCTAAGAAGGAAGTAACAACCCCTCCATGAGATGTTTCTCAAAATATTTTGCATGAATTCTTCCTTAATATTAGGTTACTTTGAAAACTAGAGTTAATTTTATGTACAATTGAATGGTGATTTGATTTCATAAAATTTTATGTAGGTGGTAATATTATGATTTTGATGTTTATTGATTATGATATTATTTAGAACATAAATTTAGGGTTTGTATTATATTGGAGGTTTTGTGTGTTGGCTAAGATTGACGATGATATGTAAATCATGAGACACATTTACATGGTAAAGTAGAAGTAAGTGACAATCTTTTTAATCTTAATACATGAGATCCACCTATATGTAAAAACTCATAATTTGGCAAGTTTAATCATAATGAGTATGTTACTTATGAAATCAAATTTATGAACATATTTATGACTAATTTATTTTGCATATTCTAGAGTAATGTGTTGTTAAACAAAACATCTAGTTTGAGATTTCACCATAGCATGAAAGTTATATATCACTTATGATAGATAGTGATAGGTATGTCATGAGTTACATGAAATTAGAAAAGATTCATATGGTGGCGATAGTCTCATTTTCTCTTGCATGACTTACGATGGTGAGATTAATGGAAAAAAGTATGTCAATTATCGAGAGCTTGATACTTATAAAGTATAAAGCACAAATGCATGTAGTACTTAATTATTTGTCTTTGAGATATTAGAGGTCAGAAAATATATATGCACACTCGAAGTAGTACACAACTATAATGAATAAACATTATAGAC
Source organism: Sapria himalayana (assembly GCA_029783825.1). Classification (NCBI taxonomy): domain Eukaryota; kingdom Viridiplantae; phylum Streptophyta; class Magnoliopsida; order Malpighiales; family Rafflesiaceae; genus Sapria; species Sapria himalayana. Next base: position 16,167 of record JAREIK010001836.1, on the reverse strand, counting down.
ATGTGACTGACCTAAGTATGGAATGACAAGTGGTCCATGTTGTGAAATATTTAGTACACAACTATAAGGAAATCTTTTTTAGTTGTGATAGTCTATGTTTGATAGCAACATTGTATGCCAAGAAGACACGGTCTATTTTAATAATTACGTACAATTTATTCGACAAATGATTATGACACTACACAATTACTCAAATAATATTATCATAACAAGGAAATACATAAATACAAGAGTAAGTATTCCTTCGAAAAATTAAGTCTATTTACTCAACTTGGGCATCAATTGCTTCACCATTGGTTAATCAAACTACATATATAATTTATGTGAGATTAATATCTAGACATAAGTTTACTTTTTACTTGTATAACTCATATATTTATAGAACTTAATTGTACAATTATTCATGAATCAATCTTAAGAAAACCTCTAATTGGTACAACAAAGAATGGTAGTGCATGAATAATTACTATAATTCAAGAAATGAGACATATACTAATCAATAAAAAACATCACAAGAAGATTTACAAGAAAGTTGTTCAAGACTTGATTTGTTTTGTTGGAAAATATTTAAATGTATTACATCCTTCATATAATTCATCTTGTAAGTGCTTTTAGAAGTTATCACCAAATTACTTGCCAAGCAATATGTATTATAGGTTTTAATATATTTTGATTTATTTCAAAAGAAAGTAGTTTTTTATGTTGCTCAATTGCAATAAATTCTCCATAATTAAAAACAATACCAAAGGTATCTTTCTCATTGAATGATTTGGTAAAATGAAAGTTCGAGTTGAACCTTTTGAATGAGGCAAGTGATAATTTGTTGAAACCTTGTATCTCTTTCATAGTGTTTCCTTTGCATACTTGAGTAGAGAATAATTGAAGAATGTATTGTAGCTAGTATAATAAACAAATTTTTTAACATATTATATATTATCATACTTTTATGTTCGTTAAGAGAATTTAAGGTAGGACTTTCATGGATGAAGAATCACTAATTATTTTCTCTTCTATATTTAATTCCTTGAGAAAACTCATTTGCTATCTCAAACTCCTTTTATCAATTTATCTTAATCCATTATTTTTCTAGGATTGAAATTTGTGTTATGCGGTAGGTCTTCCTAGATTATGCTACTCGTATATCTCTTGCTCATATATGATATATGTGTTACAACTTTTGTAATACTCAATTTTGAAGTAAATAGTTTATTTTCATGTCAGTGAGAATGCATCTTTTTATTTTCTTCATCTAAGCACAACATACCTATATTTTCATGTTTGATACATGCAAAATGTATTTTTTTCATAATGAATAACCTCATCCAATGGCTAAAGAGGCTTCATTTGCATATCGAATCAGATACAAAAATTTTGTGTTTGGAATATTTCTTGCTTTAATTTCTTCCCAAGTATTTAATAATATCTACATGCATAGAAAGGTAAAAATAAATAAATGTATATGTTTGTAAAAATGTTTATGTTTATATATTTTATTAGTCTACAAACATAACAAAGATATAAAAAATTTGCAAAAGCATATAAATGTAAATACATTAGTAAAATGATTGTAAAGACATGAATATTTGTAAAAGTATTTACATTGATATGTTTTTATGTTTATAAATATAAAATATTGTGGTCGCAAGTACATTCATTTATGTGTCATTGTACTTATAGGAATAATATCAATAATTACATTCTGAACAACCATTTACTTTCATGCTGAAAGAATTCACAGTCTCACCTTGGATCCTCCTAAACCAATAGAAGGATGGATGCTTGAAGAACACAATTATGAAAAAAAATTCAATTTATTTTCATGGACATCAATGCATACCAACATTTGATTGAATAATATCTATGTAAGTATAGCTTTGCTTGCAATTAACAAAATCCGTATTGAGTGGGAAGTATGGTAACCAAGAGAAGAGAAACATTAAAGTTGGCTTAACAATCAACCCAAGTTAAGATGCTTCCAATGTTAAAGATAAAATTCCTAACCCAATTATAATAGTTATTATATGAGCACATGCAATCCACACATTCCCTATTGTAATTAAAACATAACCCACACACACACACACACACACACACACATGGTAATGATGATTTATTTTGGAATGGAATAGAGTTATGGAAGAAACCGGCATGTTTTTTTCAAAAAAAAAAGTGTCCGTGTAGAAGCCATGAAAGTTATTTAAAAGAGTTTTTCTATTATGTTTTAAACCTAAAAACATATAAACATTAATATTTTTAGTTGTTTTTACAAATTAACCAAGATTATTCGTGAAGGAAAAATGCATTCATGAGTAAAATGCTAATTATAGGTTATATATATTCTTAGTTTAATCATATTTCATGTAGGACAAATCAATCAAACAAATCAATAAACAAGTCAAAAATGACTCACTACTTGCCGTGTATGTGTATGCTATTTTCATTATGGAGTGGCTATTTCCTTTTTTTAGTAGGAAAATGAAACAAATATGCCCTTATCTCTCTTTCACATCAATCATAAACCAAAAAGAAATCCCAATATAGAATATGTGTTCACATTAAATAAATATCAAGTATGTGTACAATCCAAAGGCATGCACATATAATCCTTTCATTTTTTTTTGATTTTGTTTTGTTAAAAGAATTATGGTGGGTGCTCAACTGCTTGTATAGATGCCCTTGTTCATTTATTTGGATTTTTAGTGGTATGCAAAGAGAGAATATGAGATTGTATACATAGATTTTTGAGTAGATTTTATTATGAGTAGATAGGTTAGGTAACATAATCATTATTGTATAGATTTTTATTTCACGCTAAAAATGATGCTTACAATAAACATAATTAATTTTAAGTTATAAGCATAAAAACCACATAAAATAATGATACTTAGTATAAACATCATTAAATTAAAAAAAATTATGCACAATAAGGATGCAGTGAAAAAAATATCATTGTATATCATCCAATAATGATGATTACTAAAAGCATCATTAAATAAAAAATTACTGAAAACAATTTTTATTATAGTGTTTATTCATCACTAATATTCTATTTCAAAAATTTTAATGAAATATGGTGCACGAAGATGAATAATCATCAATTCAATAAAACTTTACTCGTCATTTACCTTAATTATCATATTGTAATGGACCATATACATCCATGGAGGATGAGAACACTCTTCTAGATTGTGCTAACATTTGTACATGAAAAAAGTTGTAGTTACTTTATGATCTCTTTCATTTTCTTTACTATATAGTTAAAGAAGATGGATGATGAAACATGGATTTTCTAATTACTTTTATGATGAGATGTCACTAGCCATGAAGTAAGTTATAGGCATAATGTGTAGTGGAGATTCATGCATAGTAAAGACATACAATAACCTAAATATCAATCTAATACCAAGACATTCATTAATATTTTGAAGGATCAAAATACCAAAACCAACCGCCCGCCCTGAACAAAGAGGAGGCGTGGGCCATAGGTCGCACATAAGCCGCCGGGTCGCACGACAACTACTACTAAAATACTAGTCGCAGGGCACTAAAAATCTATCTATCAATAAGTCTATCAATCTATCTTCAATTTGTCTATAAATCTTTCTATCAATTCATCAATCAATCTATCTATCTATCTATTTATCAATATTTCTATCTATCAATATGTCTATTTTTTACAGTCTCAAAGTTTACTCCCTTCATATATTGCAGTGAGTTGGCTAGAAAAGCATGACCAAACTCAACACATTTATGAGTCTTCTAATTAGATTTTCGGAAGATCTGAGACTTGTGTGCATCATGCAAACATATTTTTAGCCTGCTTATTGTAGGACTTCTTGGTCGGTCGACATCTAGGAATGACATACTAATATTTTATAAGTTAGAAAAATAAATAATAATTAATGAATTTATGCCATATAGTAGAGTAGTGTCCGTGATTTCCGATATCTGGACAAGTCACGATGAATATTCATGTCTCACCAACCACTATGTAGATTCTAAATGGACAATAAATAAAAAAATTTTAGGATTCTTTGAGATTCTCCATCCTCATGATGACCTGACCATTTTTGAGTGTATGATGAAAATCTTTAGAGAATATAAAATTCATAATAAAATTTTTAGTATCATTTCGATAACGCATCTAATAATAGAGTAGTGATTAACATCTTTCTTAGGAATATTAGAGATGTAGTATTAGAAGAGATTTTTCATGTCATATGCATGTGTCATGTGATTAACCTGATTGTACAAGCGGATATGAATGTGTGTTTCCCTCATGTTTGATAATATACGTAATACATTAAAATATATTCGTACTCCTTGCAGACAATAGGAGTTTGGTAGTCTCTATTTGTCTTTGAATTTTAAGAAGAAATATTAATCGGATATGAGATACCCTTGAAATTACATGTGTTGGATACGAACATGTGATATCCAACGTCAATAATAAGAGTGATAAACTTATTATTGATGATATTGACTAGGCTTCAGGAATTTTATTTATGAAATTCTTGAAGATTTTTTATGACATAATGAACATGTGTTTGTCGGTTTATACTCCCACGACTTACATTGTACTCAGGTGCATATGCAACATTAGTAGCATGTTTAGGAAGTATCGAGCTAACCCGACATTTAGCCATATGGTTGTAGAGATGGAAACCAAATACTTAAAGTATTGGTCTACCCTTACATCTATTTATTGTCTTGCTGTATGCATGGACCCTAGGGTTAAGGTGGAAGGGGTAGATAACACTCTGACTTACATTTTCTCGTGCATGAATCTGGAAGACCCACTTGAATGGTTCATTCACGAGAAATTAACAGACTTGTTCACATACTACGATACTAAGTATGGTGGTAGTAGTAGTGAGACTGTGATTACGGACATGGATATTTTTTTCAGAGATGATTTTTCCATTCAGTTAGTGCGGGGAAATGACAGGGTGGACCGTCACATAGGAACGAGCTTCCTCGGTACTTAGATACCTATTACTGCTCAATCTTATCACATTTTGATATTAAAAATCTTGATATATTATAGTGGTGAAAATTATATGAGTTCACCTTTTCCGTGCTATCTAGGATGACACGAGATCTACTGACTTCTCTAGTGTCGAGCGTAGCAACAAAGTTTACTTTTTTTTGTTGTAGTGAACGTGATTTTGGATAGGAGATCAAGATTACGTTCAGATATTGTTGAGATATTAGCATGTTTTAAGTATTGGGAGGGTTCGAGGTTTAGTATCCAGGATAATGCAGGAGTTGAGACACAGATTGTATCCGCTGTGAAAGCATAGTTGATTGTTGATTATGATGATCCATATGATAGTGATTTTGATGTTGTGGTTGATGATTATCAAGATATGCTAATTGATGATTGACGTGGTTACTGGTTGTCCTTGGTCCCTGCCCGTTGCTAGATGTCATGCCACGTCACATTCTATTTGTCATTGCTACTTGATTTTGATTTTTGATGTCTCACGGTCACGGACATAGTTGATAATTTATGTTATTCTTGATTCTGATTTTTTATTTTGATATTTTGTTTTGTATACTTTTTTAATTACGTTACGTAGTATTTCTTTTGGTTCAGTATCTATTGACCAATTAGACATTTGGCTTGCTTTTATTTTTATGATTTTGTAATTTTTTTTAACGAAATTTTTTATTTAATTTATTTTTGTGTTTAAATTTTTTATTAAAAATTCTATAATTTAAATCAAATAAATTATAATCTTAATTGATTATTAAATAATAATAAAATTTTAAACTTTATTAATATTATATATTAAATAATTTTCAAGTTACAAATTTAAAATTTTTAAACATTATCTATATATATTATATAATATATATTATATAATATATATTTTATAAATAGTTTAATACAAAAATTTAAATATTTAAAAAAAAAAAAATTAATTTTTTTAAACAGGCTCGTACGGGCATGACCCGGCATTGTACATTTACCTCCGGGCCAGCTGGTCGTGTCGAGCGTAGCTTGAATAAACCATGTCGGGCCAGACATGGCATGGTACAGTAACCATGCCATGCATGGACTGACACGAAAGCACAGTCGTGCTCACAAAAAAATGGGCTGGCCTGCCCGACACGTCCCTATTGACACTTAGAAGCACCAAATAATTGAAATCCTTCTAAAAGTATGTTATGATTGGATGCATTTGAAATTATATGATTTCAAGTCAATTAACAATTATATCTTAGTTTTATTCAAAATTTGTTCATAATTAAACTTATATGGAAAAAATATTATTGAAGATGACATATTTAGACTGATTGCAAGATTTCAACTTTGTTTATAATTATGCTTTCAAGTATTAAATATGTTATTGCGAGAGCAATATGGAGAACATATTTACAATTAATTTCGTATCTTTTAGTGGTTTACTAGAATAATAAAGTTTTATTAAAATAATCAATCTGTCCTATTGGGTCGGTCATTTTCTGTAGCTAATGTCATATTTGTTCAAACTTATAGACATGAACAAGAATATGACCAAAATTAATGACATGGTCATGATCATGGGTTGTGGTAGACATATTTTCTTGCATTGTGGTGGTAATCAAAATTGTTATTGTAGAAATCACAATTCAAACCACTAGAAGTGAAATAATTCAGAGGCACGGCCTAAAAATGATATAGGACCATCTAGGAAACATACTCATGAGAATAAATATTATAATTGTGGTATAACAGGCAAAAGTCCTTAGTTGTTATTGAGTTTGATTCCTGTCTAGTACATATTGTATACTTTATAATATTTAATCAATCTTTATAACATTTCAATTAAAGAAAAAGAAAGATTATTAAAATAACTTCATTGATAATAATGACTTGATGGATTTAACTTATTTTGATATTTCATACTAACTTTGAAGATCTTAATAGAAAAATTGATCATCTAATTAGTAATGAAAATATTTATTATAAATTAGAATTAGTTGTTCTATTTTCATTTTGAATTTTATTATGTTATTTTTGTTTGAATATATATATTTTCAATGACATATAAGTATTTCTTGTTAATTTGTTTTTATTTATACGTAAATAAATATAAATCTTTCTCATGCCTTGATAAATCATATGATATTAGAGGTTTCAACCGAGCCGAGCTGGCATGGTCGGCATGAGGCACGGCACTGCAATTTCCTGTGCCTATGACTGCGTGGCGGCGCGATGGCGTACTTCGAAACCCTAAATTTTTTTAAATTAGGGGTTAGGCTGCCTAGCGGCACGATGGCACACTCAAAACCCTATTTTTTTTTAAATTAGGGGTTCGGTTGCACGGGGGCGGACGGCGTGCGCCGAAACCTTAATTTTTATTAAATTTAGGGGTTCTGCCCGACTGGGCCAACCCCGACGAATTCGTGCCGACTGATCTCTACAAAACCATGCTGAGCCTGGATCGGCATGGTACAGTAACCGTGTCTGGCCCAACAAGAAAGCAAAGTCTAATATTATTATAATAAAAATAAATAATTTCTCATCATTTTGGTTGTCTAAAAATAAATATATCTTGGAAAAATATTCTCTTATTAAGTGGATTATATCAAATCATCATCAAATTTTTTGATTATATGTTATCATGAGCTATAAAAACTATTATGATTTTATATGAATGTGGTCATTCATATTTTTCTATAATGCACAGTATTATTAAAAATTATTTTGGGCATTATTTGAAAGATTAGAAGATACTTATTCCTAGTGATCAGAATTGTATTGCATTATTTGAAGCAAAGTCTTATTCCTAATGTTATTTTTTGTATTGCTACCTTAATTTGAATTTGTCCTTCGACCTTAAGTTAATCATGAATTTTTTTATTTACAAATTATTTTTACGTTCCCAACCTAATATTTTACTTTATATATTTTTGGTTGTGTTGGTTCCTATGGCTCAACTTCAACATACTAAGTTAGGCTTAATGTTGATTTGTTATATAAGTTGGATTTACTTTTTTTCTCTATTATTATTATTATTATTATTTCAAACCTTTAATGAGTGTTTTTTTATTTGATTTGTTGCTTATCACTTTAATAAATAATGTTTTCTTGCTATTAAGGGGAGACAAGTCAACCCCAGAAGAATAGTGAGATATCACGTGAAATATTGCTTCATGTCATGGATATAGAAAATTCAGAAAATATTTTATTGCTATTATTTCATCTTGATCTCTGCACAAGAAGACAGTATCAACTAAAAGTTCAAAAAATTATTCACTTACAAAGACTTGTAAATCAGTTACTTAATTTCTTTATGGATATAGAAAATACTGCAATCATATATACCCTTCATGAATACTCTAGCACATATTAATATTTATGTAAGACAATTGGATAATATTATGACAACATAGTCTAGAGGTTCGACAATTCTAGAGCATAAGTAGATTATGAAATACTTTACCATTGGATAATATATGATTTTTTTATTAGAATCTTTTAATTTACAGATAAATATTTGTAGAATAAAAAATAAAGTCATAGTCCAATTGTTTGAAAAGAAAACTCACATAAAACTACTAATATAGCAATCAGGAATAATAAGAACGAAATAAATAATCAATTTAAATATTATTATATTTATAATAATTTTTTGAGAATTTATCATTGATTATCATAATACTCAAAAATAAGAAAAAAATATAGTAAAAAATGAATAATTATCAGCAATCTAAGTACTAGCTCTTGTGACCAAAATACAAAAAAATAGTAGGATGAATAAAAAAAACTAATAGCGTTTGAAGATCAAAAAATATGTGATTTTAGAGATGTATTTTGTATAATCTTCTTTGTGAGAATTTATGGATGGATCCAGTTATCAGTCTTTCTCAATATTTTATGGTGTTCTTGGCTCCTTCCTTTGAAATATTTGCCCATACATATTTCTGCTATTTCCTTTATTCCTATGATATGTTCAACGCTGGAAGAATGTCTCGCATTTACATATATTTGCCAACCCAACATTACTCTCTTTGATAGTAATGTTGGGTTGGTTCACACTCACACATGTGCATTGTACTATTATATTGCATATATTTTATCTTCCTCTTGAAATTTAATGGCTTATTATACTCAATAACAAGTAACATATAATTGGGCCCATATATTATGAGCCAATATGTTAGGGCAGCTAACTTGCTATCAATAACTATGTTGTGGCCTTGATAAATTTATCTTTAATAAATATTTTGGTTGCATTGGTGCATCACAAGTCTTGATGATGTGTTTCTATTATTAGAGCTTGTTTAACATTTTATATTTTTTATCATTTACTTGAATGATATCACCAATATATAGGTGATGAAAAATCAAGGATCAGTTTATCATTATTTTTATCCAAGTATTTTCCTAATATAATTGAGGTGTGAGTCTTATGATATTAGTTTTCAAGTCAAATGTGATTATTATATTGATTTAAATTTTGTATGCATTTTTTAAATTATGTTCATCTTCATTTTGGTTTTAAGTATTTTATTTTTTTTCCTATGATAATCATTAGCTTGTTAAACTATATTTTTTTCTTTATTAATTGATTAGTTAGTTTAAATATTTTTTTTGCAAAAAATATATTAGTTTTCTTCTCCACATATCCAGATCATTAATCATGTGAGATTTTTTACTAGTCTTTTTTTTAAATCTTATCTAGTATACTATATGATAAATGATTACTAATTCAAGTAATTTTTAGAAATTGACTTTATTCACTAATTTCAATTTTACCAGAGAAGAGTGATGAGAAATAACTAGTTGATCAAGTTCACCCCCGCGCGCGCACACACACACACACCCCCCACCCACATTGTCAGTGTCCAATATAAGTAAGCTATAACTTCAAAAAAAAGATTTGTGTTTCAGTGCTAGCATTATCCTGGAAGTGTTACTTGATTTTTTTTTCTTAATAAAAATATTGTATTTCCGAAGGCATGAAGAAGATGGGGGGCTATGAGCCTCTATGACTATGAATGAATGCCCTTGGTAATTCTGCATTTAATTAAAACACTCGTTGATGTGTATTTTATGGCTGAACTGCAGACGTGCTCGTTGGCAACTTTATCCACAATATTTTGAAGAGGCAGCATGTGCCCGAACATCAATGTTTATGCTCTGTGATGGCTTGGCTTTTCAATCCATTCGTCCTTACGATTGGAACCCGTGGTAACTGCGAGCCCATTGTGTGCGCCACAATTTTGTAGATCATTATCTTCCTCATGAATGGTAAGGCAAATGTTGCCTATATGGCTATGGCTTGCTGAGAGGTTGAAATCAAAAATAAACCAGGCCGAGCCGAGCTCACGACACAGCCTGGATTGTTTGCGTGTTGGCTGCTGATGTTTGCTTCTGGTTTGCCATGCAGGAAATATTTTTTAAGCTGCATCCTGGTATGGTTTTAGCTCTGGACCCGCTTGTCTTCTAGTCTGGCCGAAAGCTGCTGCTCACTGTGGAATGGCAGAGTGCTCAACGGGGGGCCATGATCATTAGTTTGAAGGGCATGTTTGCAGCACAGAGAATCATGTTTGCCATGGTGTCAGGGCTAGTCTTCTGCTCCCTCACTGGGTTCTTCTGTTTGTACGGGTGGGAGTTCTTGAACTAGGCGCTGTTCTACCACCTCGCTCACACAGATCCAAGACAACTTTTCCATCTATTTTTACCACATGTATCTGCATCCCGAACAAGCCTCCTTCACCTTCCTCTCTCCTTTTTTTAATACTTTTCTTTCCTCTTTTTTTTATGTTTTCTTTTCTTATTTTTTTTATTCGTCTCGTTCTCTCCTGCAGGTTATCACAGCGCAGTACTTTGTATGGTTCTTCTGCTTGATGCCGTTGATACTGCCATGGAGCAAATTGAAAGTGAAAGGCCTTGGAATGGGTTGCATTCTGCTATGGATGGAGCCCAGATGCATTGGTTGTTTTGGGGCTATTTGCTCGAATTCCTGGGGGAAAATGTCCTATTACAGCTCTGGATTGCAAGCGTGCTCTTCTACATGACAAACATGTTTGTGCTGTCCATGTTCATCACACACCATCGATATTCTCACACGTTTGATCCACCAAAGCAGATAAGCCACAATGAACCATCAAATATCTGATTTTCTAAAAATGAGCCATAAATCTTTCCTGTCAAATTAGATAGCTTGTTTTCAAACTACTTGCAGTGACTACTTTTAATTTGGAAAATCATCTGTGATCTTCTTACATTAGCAATCAATTAGAAAATATAACTTAACTGCATGGGCCATTTATTGCTGACAAATTTAAGATGATAACAATGATCTACAATCACAGAGCTTTCCCAGCCTGCTATGTGCACCGAAACAGATTTTGTAGCCACCTCAAGCATCAAGAAAATGGAGCACGGGGTGTGGGGCTTCTCTGCCAGCTTCAAGATCTTAGCGCATCCACATTTGCACATCTCAAATGACAACAAGTCATCCTGAAAATCCAGCAGATGACAAAATTGAGCTCTATTCTTGTTGTCCCAGCCACTTTTAAACAAGATCTATATTTTGCTTACCTTTTTCCCTTTTGTTAAAAGGCCATGAGCCCTTAAAATGGCACGAAGCCTCTCTTCTGTTAAACTGTACCAGTCCTTATCTGACGAACAGCTGCTAGAACCCTCTGCACAGATACAAAACACCATGACTGAGGATTGAAAAAATTGTGGTCATCTGAATCATTTTGAGGTTCTTTGCAGAACACCACCACCTAATGAGGAGCAGAAAAAATGCAACAAATAAAATGTCACTTTGTAGGAAGCACCCTACCTTGTGGAGAATTAATTTGACAATCTGTTCGCTTCTTTGCTGAAGATCTTTGGTCAACAGCCCTACCAGCAAGCCTGCAAGAAAAGCATGCGGAGATGACAAGGCGAGAGTTGATAAATATGAACTAATATTCGTTATGCCGCACAATAAAGCAGCTATCTTGAGCTGAGTTAATGAAAATGAATGAATATCCATGACAGCCAAGGACACATCCATCCGTTCATATCATCAGCTACCAAGAAACAAGAATACCTCTAGATGTTGTTGATGGCAGTTTGGCATGACATCGTTACTCTCATTATTTGCAGGAAAAATTGAATTTATGTATCCCAACCCTAAAAAAGTTGTTCCTTTAAAGGTGGGGCCTTTTTTTTGCAATTTAATACACCAAAAAACAAATATTACTTTTTGGTGTTAAAAAGGCACATTAGCATGCTAAGAATTAAAAAAACATAAGCTAGTTAAAATATACATTTGAGCTTCCCTAATTCATGTCAGGGTTTAAAACACTTATGATCTCCCAGTAGTCTTTGCTGAATGTGAGCTGCCCCAACAAGATATTTTATAGTTTCTTTTATGGATTAGGTTTTCAAATGGCATTGGAGCATATTAGGGTTTAGTCTGCCATGGCAGAACAATGCAGTGTGGCACGCACAGTTGCAACGGCAGCTCCAGAAGTGGTGCTTCTACGAGTCAAACTACAGGCATGTGCAGGATGTGGAGTGTAACAGCACAGTGATTATGGGTGTGATGAACAGCTAAGTGTTGTGTGAATATCACAAGTACAAAGTAATTGTGGTTGATAAGTGTGCTCTTTCAAATTATTGAGACTCGGGCACATAAACCATGGTCTCCAAATAAATAGGATCATAGTCAATTAGTTGAAGATCCATTGAACTCTCAACTTGTTGATGAGCAGCTATCACATGTTCTTCCATTAGTTCCTGAGATAAAATAAAGAAAAATTCTATTCGAGATATACATAAAATAAAATAAATATTTTGCATTCCAAATAATTTTTAAAATGTACTATAGTATTATGAAATTTTATTAATATAACAAATTCTTAGAGTAATCATCTGAGACTTATTGTCAACAAATTGACATCTACTTTCTTCACAAGCATCTTCCTGAAAATCTCATTAAAATTGGGATCTCCACCCAATTCTCCAGCCTAGAATATGTTTTTATTAAGTCATAAAAAACAAAAGATCAAAATATTTAACAAAATTAATAAAACCATGCAGAGATTTGATTTATTATACAATTAGGAAAATGACTAAATATAAATGTTTAGAATTTTAAAATTATACCAAATCTCAAATGTGCTCAATGCTTGAATTTGACCCTCCTGTGTGTCAACAGATTTCTGTACCTAGTCTAGCTACCTCTCTTCGTCAATTTTTGCTAGCAATATCTAATTTTTTTTCACAATTGGCTCCTCCAATACTTAAGCCAGTTGGGCTAGTCATCCTCGGATATAAAATCATTCCTTTCTTTTATATTCTTTAATTTATGGACAAAATCGGAATACCATTTAGCAACTTTGCTCTCCCATAATTAACTTTATCTTTCCATCAAATTTGAGTGCCCATGTGCACGGATTCTATATATAGAAAAAACAAAATCACAAAACAAATTTATATTAACAACAAGAACATAATTCTTTACTGCTTGAATAATAACCAACATAATAGTTAAGTAATTAGATAATTAATTTTCAATCATGTTATATAAAACTTATTCTCTCTGTCAAACTCTCGGCAAAAACCCTTGCTAGGCGAAAACTCGGCGATAACTCGGCGAAAAATCTCCTGCGGTTTTCTCTTGATTTCTCTCTCGCGATTTACCTTAAATTAACTGTTATGTGAATTACTTCGTGTATTGCTATTTGATTTAACTTCTCTCGTGTTTTCTATAACGTTTTCATCTTGCGAATATCTTGGATAAACTGTTAATGTGGATTGTTGGGTGAAATATCGCGTAAATTGCTCAGTGAACTGCTATTGTATGTTATATTTGTAAAGCGTTATTATGATAATTGCTAGTTTTTACGTAACGAAGTGTTCATTGATTCTCTCCGAAATTAAGAATATTTATAAAAAAAGGAAAACGGTAATGGGCATGAAGTAATACGGGCGAGCAGGAACAACAACACGCGTAAGAAATATTAAGCTAGTAGAAGCCGGAAGCCTTGGTTCCTCTCACGTTTTTTTCATGTGTTATTAAGTCTTTTGTGATTTCTGTGCAAATATTAAGTTTTCTGGAGTAAACGGTTATTAAGTCTTCTGGGATTCCCTGTGTTATTAAGCCTTGGTTCCTCCAGAAATTAGTTTTCTGGAGTAAACGGTTCGGCGAACAGTTGTGGGAATTTCTGTGCTAACTGCTCTGGGATTCACTGTTCGAAAGTGTAAGTTTATGTCTAGATTGTGACTCCACTACTGTTTAAACCTAGTCCAAAACAAGATGAGTATGGAAAAATCTGACTTATGTTTAAATAAGTCATTTGCTTCGATGGTAAAGGGAACCGTGCCGATTTCACGTATCCAAGGGAACAAAAACGGGCTCCTGGCCATCATCTTCTCAGCTGAGGAATCTCGTAGGCTCTTAGAGCCATTCGAATACACGCTCGTTGGTAAGTTCTCTCACGGTAGGCCTCGTGCGATTGGAGTTCAGAAATTCATTGACAATTTAAAGCTCAAGGGGAAGGTGAAATTTGCTGATTTCGATGCCAAGCATGTCGTGCTCCAATGCTCTTTACTAGAAGATCAATATCGTCTATGGCAGCGCGGATTATGGCAAGTTGATGGCTTCCCCATGCGTATACTGAAGTGGACAAAGGAGTTTACTCCTCTTGAAGAGCCGCCTATAGCTCCGGTATGGTTTACATTGCCTTATTTGCCACTTCATCTCTTCTCTGAATCATCTCTCTATGCAATTTCATCGTGCTTGGGTAAGCCCATGTTAAGAGATGAAGCCACAAGAACCATGTCTAGGCCGAATAAAGCACGTGTATGTGTCGAGCTAAACCTCTTAACTAAACCGCCTGATAAAGTATGGATAGGTAGTGGGGAAGGGGAACAGGCCGAGGGGTATTGGCAAACTGTCGTCCCCGAAAGCTTCCCTTCCTACTGTACAAAGTGTAAGAGGCTCGGGCATGATATTTTATCGTGCAAGGTGGGGAAAGAAGACGGGCAGCAGCATGAGGGAGGAGGTAGGAAGGAGATGCAATGGGTAAGGAAAGAGGAGGCTTCGGTTCTAAATATCCAGCCGAAGGGAGATCTGAATAATGGAATAATTTCAAGCATCCCTCCAGAATTTCCAAAAATTACCCAGGATGAAGGAACCTCGAAAGAGCCGAACGTGGGGATAGAGAATGAGGTTAGCTTAAATAAAGGATGGGAGGAGGTAAAACACAAGAGAAAATATAAAAAAAAGCATCTAAAACAAGAATTGTATTGAAAGAAAGTCTTGATGATGATGCGTGGATAGATGAGGATCTTCTGGATTTTCCTGAAGAAGATTCGGTAATTTTCAGTTGCCCTTCAATTCATAAGAGTGAAGAATCTCAAGAAGAGCCTGAGGCGAAAGCAAAGGATGATATATATATTTATAATGAAGATTGGGGGAATCTTTCGAGAACCCAATCCATGGAGGCCCTAAAGCAAATGGCCATGGTGCTTGGAAAGCAGGTAAAATATAAGGAGATTAGGTATGAATTTCCTCACACTCCTAAAACAGTAAGAAACTCAAAAAAATATGCTAATAGCTCTTATGAATCTAAGCGCACAACTCGAGCTCAAGCTAAATTAGTTTTTAATGGATAGATGCCTATATTGGAATGTTAGGGGGATAGCTAATAGCCCCACGATAAATAGGTTAAGGCTTTTAATTAAAGAACACAAAATCTCACTACTGATTATTGCAGAACCAATGGTTCTGCAAGATCAACTAAATAAATATAGAGAAATTTTAGGATTTAATAAGGCGTATGCTAATCTAAATAGTAAACTCTGGATTTTATGGCACAGTAAATTGAAAATTGAAATAATAAAAGATACTGAACAAATAGTACATTTCAAATTAGATAAGAACACAAATCAAATAATCTCAGCAGTTTATGCAAAAAATGACAAACAATCTAGGTTGGCCTTATGGGAAGAAATGAAAGATATAGCAAGTAGAAATTTACCTTGGTTTATAGGAGGCGACTTTAACATAATTAGAAGCCCTCAAGAAAAGAAGGGAGGCAAACCGCCGGATAAGGTAGCCATGAAACATTTTAACGATACAATAGCCATTACGAATCTAATGGAAATGATTTCACCGGCTCAAGATATACCTGGTGCAACAATTGGAAAAAAAGAGGAGTTAT
>JAREIK010001835.1:61546-143734 GCA_029783825.1 Sapria himalayana | reverse complement strand
CAAATGATAGATAGATAGATTAATATATAGGATAGATAGTTGAATAAATAGGCAGATAGACAAATATAAAAATAGACAAATAAATGTCTAAAAGATTGGTAAATAGTTAGATAAACCAATAGATAAATAGACAAATTGATAGACATAAAGACTGATAAATAAATTGACAGATAAATATATAAATAGACATATATATAGATATACAAATAGATAGATAGGTAGATAGGTAGATAGATAGATAGATAGCCATATAGATAGATAAATTGGAAGTCACACAGACAAATAGACTGATAGATTGATGAGTAGATAGATAGATAGATAGACAAATAAACAAATAGATAATTAAATAGATAGTCAAAATAGATAGATAGACTGATAGATAGATAGCCAGACATACAAATAGATAGATATATAGATAGACAGTTAGAAAATTAAATAGATTGATAGATTAATAGATAGGTAGTTAAAAGCAAGAATGAATTATATATAGATACAAAGACAATTAGGTAGTTAGATATATAGATAGATAGATAGATAAAAAGATAAATAAAAAGATACACAAATAGACAAATATATAGATTTAGAAAAAGGCATATATACAGATAGACAAATTGATAGATTGATTTAGAGATAGATAGATAGATAGATAGACAAAGAGATAGATAGATACATATATATATATACAGAAATACATATAAATAGATAGAAAAATAGATAGATATGAAAGAAGATAGATAGACACATAAAAATAGACACACAGACAGACAAATATATAGATAGACAAAAAATATATAGAAAAAATAGACAAATAAAAAATTGACTGATATATAGAGACAAATAGAATGATACACAGATGGACATATAGATAAAAATATAGATTTATAGATTGTTAGTTAGATAGTTATATAATTATACAGATATAAATATAGACAGAAAGATAAATAGATAGAGAGATAGACAGATAAAATGATTTTTAGATTATAAATAGATAGATAGATAGATATATAGAAAGAATGACAGATAAATAGATAAATAGACAAATAGACAAATAGAAAGATAGACAAATAGAAAGATAGACACATAAAAAGATAGAAAGAAAGAAAGATAAATAGATATATAGACTTATAGATAGATAAACAGATTGAAAGATAGATAAGTAGATAAATAGATAGACAAATTGATAGATAGAAAGAATTTCACAAAGATAGATAAACACATAGAAACATAGAAAGAAAGATAGATAGATATATAGATAGATAGATAGAAAGATAGATAGATATACTGATAGATAGATAAAGAGATATATATATATATATATATATATATATATATATATATATATATAGTTAAATAGATAGATAAATAATTAAACAAATTAAAATATATATAAATAGACAGACAGATAGTTAGATATATAGAGATGTCTATAGATAGATAGATACATACATACATACATGCATACATACATAGAGAAATATAAATCTTATTTGATCGACATTTAGACAAATATACATATAGCTAGATAGATAGATAGACAAATAGTTAGATATATAGATAGACAAATATATAAATAGATAGATATATAGATAGATATATAGATAGATAGAGAGGTAGTCAGAAAGAAAGATAGTCAAATAGTAAGATAGATATAAAGACATATATATAATTAGACAGATAGAGAGATAGAGATATAATTAGATTGATAAATTTATAGAAAGATAGATAAACAGATAGATAAAAAGATATATAGACTTATAAATAGATATAGATATATATATATATAGTTTCTTAGATAGAGAGACAGACAGATAGATAGATAAATATATTTACAGATACAAAGATAGGTAGATAGACAATTAAACAAATAGAAAGATAGATAGATAGACATATAGATAGACAGACAGTTAGTTAGTTAGATAGATAGCCAAATTGACAGATAAATAATTACATTTATAGACTAATAGACAAATAGAGAAAGAGATATAAATATATTGATAGACAGATAGATAGATAGAAATATTAACAAATAGGTAAATATATAAATTGATAGATAGACTAATTGATATATTAATACAAAGATAAATAGATAGATAGATAGATTGACAGATATAAAGATTTAAAAATATATAGAAAGACATATAAAATATAAATATATAGATAGATAGTTAAAAAAGCATATAACTATTTAAATACATATCTATTAGATATGTAGATATACATATCTACATATCTATATATCTATATATATATATATTTCAAGTTGTATATATATCTATTAGTCAAAAAAGCATATAACTAAATATTTATATAGATAGACATATAGATAGATAGAAAAAATAAATATAGATAGCTAGATAGATAGTAATATATATAGATATAAAGATATTTAGATAGAAAGATAAAAATAGATAGAGATAGATACAAAGACAAATATAAATATAGATACATATAGATAGATATAAATGTAGACACATATAAAGATAAAAAGATATAAATATAGATAGATGCATTGAAAGATAGATAGTTAGACAAATATACATAAATACATATAGATTGATATATAGATAGAGAGATAGATATAAAAATAGATAGAGTTATAGATATATAGATAGATAGATAGACTAATAGATAGATATATATACATATAGATTGATATAGATATAGATATATAGATAGACAGATAGACTAATAGTTAGATATATATACATATAGATTGATATAGATATAGATATATAGATAGACAGATAGACTAATAGATAGATATATATACATATAGATAAATATAGGTATTGAAATTCAAAGTTAGATAGATCACCATATAGAAAAAAAATGATAGTCAGATAGACTGATAGATAGATAGATATATACATAGATAGACATATATTTAGATAGATAGATAGATAAATAAATAGATTGATTGATATATAGATAGATTGACTAATAGAATGATATACATAAAGACAGTTAGATAGTTACATAGATATATATATATATATATACACATTTATACATAACGAGAAATAGACAAATAGACAGATAGATAGACAAACAGATAGATATGTAGACATATGGACTGATACACTAATAGGCTAATTGATATATAGTTAGATAGATAGATAGATAGATTGATTGATTGACATATAGACACAGACACATAGATAGATATATAGATATATAGATAGATAGATACATAGATAAATAGAATGATAGATAGATAGACATATTGATAGATAACCAAATAGAAAGATAGCTAGAGAGACTAATAGATAGATAGATAGAAAACATATAGATAGATAGACATATAAACAAATAGAAATTTAGATAAATATAACGATTAACATATAGACAAATTGATATATATACAGATATATAGATACATATATAGACATACAAACTGATAGATTGATAGTATATTGATAGACAGATCTACACATTGATTGATATACAAATATACATGAAGATGATTAGATAGTTAGATAGATAAAGAGATTGAATGATAGATACTTAAACATTTATACATATAGATAGATCGAATGATAGATATATAGACAGATAGATAAATATATAGATCGATAGAAATATTAATAGATAGATAAATAGACTGATATATAGATAGACATATAGATAGATAGATAGAGATTTAGACAGATAAATAGTTAGATAGATAGATAATTAGATAATTAGATAGATAGATAGACCTATAGATAACTATACAAATAGACTAATAGATAGAACGACATATTGAATCATAGATAGATAGATAAATATATACTCAGATAGATAGATAAATAGATAGATATATATATATAGATAAACAAATAGACACTTAGACTAATAGAATAATAGACAAATAGATAGATAAAGTGATAAATACATAAACATTAAAATAGATAGATAGATAGGCAGAAAGATCGATTAATAAATAGACAGATTCACAAATAAATTAATAGACAAATATACACGTAGATAGATAGATATATAAATAACTATAAAGATTGATAAATAAAAAGATAGATAGATAAACACATAGACACATAAATAGATAGACAGATAGAAAATTAGACAAATAGATAGATAAACTAATAGATAGTTAGATAGTTTGAAAGATATAAAGATAAATAGATATATAATTAGACAGTTAGACATTTAGGCAACTAAATATATTGATAGAAAGATAGAAATTTAGATAGATTGACAGATAGACAAATATATTAATGGATAGATAAATAGAATGAATGATAAATAGATGGATTGATAGATAGATAGACATATATATATATATAGACATATAGATAGAAAATAGATAGATAGATAGATAGATATAAAGATATATAGATAGATTGATAGATAGAAAAACAAATAGATATATAGATACTTAGAATAATAGATAGATAGATAGACAGATAGACAAATATATAGATATATAAATAGAAAGAAAGATAGATATATAGATATATAGATAGATATATAGACAGATAGACAGATAGATAGATAGATAAATATATAAAAGATAGATAGATAGACATAAAGAAAGATAAATAGATAGATAGGTAAACAAATAAATAAATATATAGATAGATAGATAGACAGAAAGAAAGATAAATAGATAGATAGATAAACAAATAAATAGATATATAGAGAGATAGATAGAATAATCGATATGCTAATTGACTAAAAGTCTGAAACATAGAAATATAGTTAGATAGCTAGACAAATAGAAAGATTGATATATAGATAGTATGCGAGTTAGTTAATTAGATAGATACTATAATTAGATAAAAAGAAAGAAAAATATATAGAAATATATTTTACAAATATATAGAGATATAGTATATTTCTATCTATATTTATAGATAGATATATAGAGAGATACATAGAAATATATTTTTATAATATATATAGAGAGATATTTCTATCTATATATTTTTATAATATATAGAGAGATATTTCTATCTATCTTTATAGATAGATAGATAGAAATATATTTTACAAATAGAAAGATTGATACATAGAAATATAGTATATTTAAAGAGATAGATAGATACTATAATATATAGACATATAGACATGTAGTATATGTGTACATATATACTAATATATATTTACAGATACAAATATAGTAGTATATATGTTTTCACTGATATATATGTATTTGTACATATTACTAGCATATATGTACAAGAATTTATATGCACATATATACTCAGTAAATGTACATATACACTATAGTTTATATGTACATACATACGTGTATACATACACTACAGTATATATGTACATGTATGTACATTTACACCACAATGTATATGTATAAATATGTACATATATATAGGTAAATACTTATACATATATACAAGTATATATGTATATTACATATAATATATGTACATATACACTGTAGTGTACATGTACATATATACTCAATCAAGTTCCATGTGTAAAATCACTTGGCTACTCAATGATTGTTTTTGTTTAGATATAAAGTGAATAAGCAAAGAAAAAACTAGAAGATATGCAAAATTAAATAGAAATGCATAATAGTTATTTGAACTTCATAATTCAACCATGAAAGAAACATAATAGCAAACCTAATATGATTACAAGTTTCAAATTTTATGAATATTTTTTCAGTATTCTTTTGTTTAATAAAGAAAAAGCATAAAGTATGTGATGGCTATCATCCAAATCATACCTAATGTTTTAGGTAGTTTTCATTGTTCCATAGCTAAAATATCTCATTTTAAGCAACAACAAACTCATGAGATTTGTATGATTTCATTACCAACTCATGTAGATATCCCTGAGTGTACACAATAAACTGAGGGTGTAAATTATTAAGCAAATTGGAGCTTATATCACTCTCATTATTATAAAAATATTGTGATATGATTACAGGTTACAAATTTTATGAATATTTTATCAGCATTCATTAGTTTTATAAGGAAAAAGAAAGTAACACATGATAACCATCATCCAAATCATACCTGATTTCTGAGGATGTTTTGCATTGATCCATAGCTCCAAGTAATTATAAGTAGGTATACATAAATGTATACAAAGTTATAAATATATATATAGATTTGCATATATGTATAAATAGTTAAAAAGAAGTTATATTTAATTATATATAGTTTTATTTAGTTTTACAAATATTTATATATAGTTATACACATATAATTAAACATAATGTTGTATGTTGGTATACATGTAATTATTATTATAGTTACATGTGGTTATACATATAGTTACACATACAGGTATACTTATATTTATACATGTTGGTATATATATTTATTCATATAATTTTATATATTTAAACATATAGTTATGTCTAGGTATAGATATAGTAAAACACATTTTTATATACTAATATATACAAATGTATATTAAATATAAGTTGTAAATTATATATTTAAATAAAATTATGTATAAATCTTTTATAGTCACCATATAATAAGAAACAATTATTTATAGTTATATGTTATTATACATATAGTATATATAGCTATAAATACTTTTATATAGTTAAACATATAGTTATATATAGATATATTCATACAAATAGTTATATCTAAATATATAAAGTTATAAATAAATATATAGATTTACATATATGTATACATAGCCACAAATATAGGTATATTTAATTATATAGAGTGTTATATAGTTATACAAATATTTATATATAGTTATACAAATATTTCTATATAGTTATACACATATAGTTAAACATAATGTTGTATGTTATTATACATGTAATTATAAATATAGTTAAATGTGGTTATACATATAGTTAAACATATAATTATACATGTAGGTATATATATATTTTTTATATAATTTTACATATGTATACATATATTTATCTTTAGGTATATATATGATAAAATACATTTTTATATACTATATATAAAAATGTATATTAAATATATGTTGTTAATTATATTTTTAAATATCGTTATGTATAATATTTTATAGTTATATATATAGTCATTGACACTTATTCATAGTATATGTTTTATACCTTTGGGATCTAATGGCAAAAGGACACAAATCAGAAAACAAACAAGTTCGGCTTACAACAGATCAGAACAAAGTAAATGTGGTCTTGTATTTCAGGCATGCAATATATAAATATAAATACAATTTGCATTCCCTTAGAAATAGATGATGTCATCCACATAACAAAACAAAACTCAAGCAAAATAGGCAAAGATTAGATCAACATCCAGATATGTCAACAATATTTGTCTCATCCTACTAAAATTGTTTATGACCTGTGACAATGTAATTGGAAAGCCAATTAAGACCCTCATAAAGGCCCTCTCCAGAGGTAGTATAGGTGCTCTGAATGTGCCAATGGCATTGGTGAAGAGAGTGAAGTCATAGCTTGTCAGTAATTTCAGCCACATTCATCGCATTGGGAAGATCTTGCTTATTGGTAAACACTAGGAAAAATGCATCTTGAAGCTTTTCCTGGTTTAGCATTCTATGCAACTCATCTATGGCTTCAACAACTTGATCTCTATCATTGTTGTCAACCATAAATATGATACCTTCGGTATTTTAGAAGTAATCCCTCCAGAAAGGATGAATCTTGTCTTGACCCCCAACAACCCACACAGTGAAATTGATATTTTTGTATCCAACAATCTCTACATTGATGACAATAGAGGGAATTGTGGTGACAATATTATTTAAACAAATTATAGTATTGAATGAAAATGTAACTCCATGGTATATAGTATTGAATGAACTTTATCATTGCAAGCAGTACTCTTATCAAAATTTGAGGTAAAGTATTATAGATGGGAGATTATTAGTATCTTGTAATGATAACACGTTTTGCTTTTGCTCTAACAAATATATGGAACATGTTAATATTTATGTACTCAAGAATTTTTCTTTTCAAAATTAATGTTGATATTTACATATATATGCATAAATATATGTGCATATTCACTGCCCTACACACACACATTTATACATCCATATACATTACTATACATTATATATCAGCATACTCATTTATGTACTTTTGTATATACTCACACATGTATCTGCATTTTCAAAGTAGTGTGTATATACTTGTATGCATGCATATACTACTGTACACCCACACAAACACACACATATACCTATATACGTAATGTATTTTTAAAGTTACACATGAAACTATTATATATATGTGTGTGCACGTGTGTGTAAAAGTATATAAAATCTTTTGATTTTGAAAATTTAATTAAAATAAAATATTATATATTGTACAAATTTATAAAATATTATAAATTATTTATATTTAAAACAAATATTTGTGTGTGTGTGTGTGCATGTGTGTGTGTGTGTGTATGCGTGTGTGTTTGTGTATGTGTGTATGCATGTGTGTGTGTGTGTGTGTGTGTGTGTGTGTGTATGAAGTATATTAATGCATAAAATGAAATTATGAATTAAATATATGAGCTTCTATTTTATTCAAATAGTTGTTATATATATATATATATATAAACATAACTATCATATACTTAAATAAATAAATGAAGTTGGCATATTTGTAAAATTATTTTGTTTTTACAATTATGATAAAAATGAAATTATAGGTAAATAAAAAAGATAATATTATTTTTGTTTTTCTATATAATTTTTTTATTAAAATATTAATGTCTATGATAAATTTGTACCTATTATTTATTATTATTAATAAATTTTTAGAAACTTTAATATTCGAACAAATATAATGTAGTGCATATAAATACATGCCTTTAATGTTTTATAAAAAATCAATTATTTCTTTATTTATGTTCAAATAAATTGATTACTATATAAATATATGAGTAAATTTTTCTACAAGTAATTATTTTTTTTATTTTATTCAAAATAAATAAATGACCATATAAATAAATGAATTATTTTTAAATAATTATTTTTAATTTTTTTTTCAAATTGAATACATGATAATATTTTTTTTTGTAATTAATAGATACATTTCAACATTGTGTATTTATAATAAATATAACATATTGCATATTATGAGGTGCAAATTTTATTTTGTAAATAAATTTTATTTGAAAAGTTTTATCTTTGTAAATTGAAACTACATCATATATATATTTTAGAAATTTTTTATAATATTAATTACACAAAAATATTATTATAAATTTTGAAATTTACAACATGAATTTTAAAAATTGAACATTTTTATAAGAAATCAATTTTAGTTAAATGATATTAAGTAAAACAAAAATACAAACCCTAAACATATTAAATCATAATGATTTATACAAACATATAAAAATACAATACCATTTAGGGTTGATAGAATTAAATTTATGTTCCTAAAATATATGGGAAAATGATAAAGATGTATACAATATCCAAAAAAACATGTATGAATGAGATGAATGATATGAATGGATATTAAGTTTCTGAAGCATTTAGTTATACATGTTGTAGTTGCTGTTATATATAGTTTTTCATGTAATTATATATATTTAGACTTATGGCTATATATAGGTATTGATGTAGATAAATAATTTTATATATAGTAATATGTTCATATATGTATTATTAAATACATTTATATATAGTTATATATAAATGTATAAATCTTTATACATTTAAGTTTCTCATATCAATAACTGTATTTAAACTTAACAATACATCAATATGCATATCTAATATAATTTGAATTTCCTATATAAGTGTATTTTACTATATCTATAACTATAAAAATAGTATACTTAAACATAACTATATATAAATAACATATAATTAATATACATATAAATATAGATATAGATATAGATACACACACACACACACACACACATATATATATATATATATGTCTGTATGTATGTATGTCACATGAGCTGAATATCTTATATATTTTAATCCAGTACGAATCATATTGATTGTCAAAGCGAGGGTATTTATAAGAAAGCCTATGCGGCATTTAATTAAACATTGTAATTAAAGTATACTCAAATATATGCATGTATTTAAATGTCTTGTAAATTAGTATCAGTAAACATAAAGCCTATTACATTTTATCTGAACTAATTGAAAACTAGTCAATACATGTTTACAGTTATTAATTCGACATTAACAAATATTAATGTGAATATACTTTAAATTTACATATATTAAATAGACTCTTACATTTTTATAAGTGTGTTTTTCCCTATACATAAAACCATGTATAAAATATAGTTTGCAGAATTAATGTAATTATACTTATTGGGTAGGCACGACATTATGGAATAATAGATATTTTTATAATGCAAATTTATTAAATGTGTATTTCATAATAATGACTTACAAGTTTCAAATATACATTATTAAAAGTCTATCATAAAGTTAGAATAACTTTATTTGTGTAAAATATGTATATAAAGTTATCTATATAATATTTGAAATAAAAGACATGTATATTGAACGAATCATATATAAAATTATGATAGATAGATATATATATATATATATATATATATATATATATATATATATATATATATATATATATGTATGTATGTATATATATATATATATGTATGTATATTAAATATATGTTGCTATATTTATATATAGTTATGTTTATGTATATTGTTTTTATAGTTATAGTTATAGTAAAATACACTTATATAAGAAATTCAAATTATATTACACATGCATATTGATGTTTATGTATACTATTTATATATAGTTATGTATATTGATGTAGATATCAAGTTGGCATACCTGATGTGCACCATCAACATCCACGCAATGAGAACACATTATATTACAAATGAATGAAGTATGTATATGAATATGTTTATATAAGCAATCCAAGCATACCGTGGTGATAAAAGAAGAAGAATTTTGGAAAAAAAATAACAGAATCAAAACACACACACTTGCATTAAGATAATAGATGAAGAATTAGGGTAGAAAATGTACCTCAAATCAACAATAAATTCTCACTTACTCTTCGATTAGGGTTTGATGAATCGGTGTCGAGAGATAGAGGTGGACAGCGGTGGACTTAGGTGCTATCTCTCGAGTCTCGACAACAAATGTTTAGCCAAAAAAAAAATTACTAAAATTACCAAAATTATTAAAATTACCAAAATTATTAAAATTACCAAAATGTTTTTCATTATAAAAACATTAAATAAACAATACAAATATAAAATACAAAAAATGCTCATTTTGCTTATTTATTATCAAAATATTTTCAACAAAATTCATGTGCGTATAGCAAGGTGCACATGAAAAACAAATACCTTATAATTTTTAACTATAAAATTAACTAAACACTAAATATATAAATAATTTCAAAAAATAAATATTTAGCCTTATAACAAAAAAGTAAATAGCTACAAAATTTACAAACTTCATATAATAAGAAATACATGAAAAAATAATGTGTCTTATAGTCACTCTCCTAAGAGTTATTAAATACTCATTATGTTAAAAAATATATAAATATATATATTTTATGGTATTAAATTTTTTAGAATTCTTATTAATTTTTATGAAGTTAATATGTAATAATTTTAAATGCATAAAATTTCTTATTATTTTATATCATTTATAAATTTTAAAATTCTAAAAATTACTTAAAGTGAGAAGATATTAAAAAAAATTATATTTATTATTTTAATAAAGACTGAATATTAAAAGCTAATAGTAAAAATATTACTCAATTATTTAATTTATATAATTTTTAGTAGGGGAAACTATCTATATATTAATTTTTAAATATCAATTTATTTTCTTTTAAATTTACTAAAAAAATTAAATTTTTATTATAATTCAAGATTTTTAAATTTTATAGTAATTATTTTTTTAAAAGTTTCTTATAATCATAAATTTTTTTTATACTTATAATAATATTAATATTTACTAGTTTAGTTGTCAATTCAAATATTTTTGAAAATATTTTTATACAAAATATTATTTATCATTTATATTAGTAGAAATTATAATGTGTGTTCATTTATTTTTTAAAATATCTTTCAAGAGTATTATAATTATAGAATTTATTATTTGATCTTACTTTAATATAAATTTTTAAGTTTTTAATTAAAAATTTTTAAAAAAATTTTTGTATACTTTTTTAAAAAATTAATACATCATAAAAATAGTTATTTTAGTCTTTATCAATATAATATTTTTTTTATTTTTTTATTTTTTTAATTATTTATTTATAATATCCTTTATTATAATTTTATGAGGAGAATCTGTCTTTCAGGGATCATTCATATATAGACCATTAACATACAATTAATAAACAAAATTAAATATAATATTAAAACTAATAATAAATTAAAAAAATTAAATAATTAAAGATTGGCTAGGGAAATGTCATCGCTAAATCCGTCGCTATATTTGGGATTTAATTAGCTAGGAAAGTTCAGTCACTAAATCCATTGCTATATTCTGGATTTAATTAGCTAGGAAAGTTTCGTCACTAAATCTATCGATATATCTTGAATTTAATTAGCTAGAGAAATTATGTCACTAAAGTCCATCACTATATTCACGAAGTAATTGGCTAGGGAAGTTCTGTCGCTAAAATCCATTGATATATTTAGTCTGTAATTAGCTAGGGAATTCCATCACTAAATCCATAGCTATATTTCAGGATGTAATTATCTAAAAAATTTCTGTCACTAAAATCAATCACTAAAATCCATCACTATGTTCTGGATATAATTAACTAGGGAATTCCATCACTGGAATGTACCGCTATATTCCGGATGTAATTAGCGAGAAAAATTCCGTCGCTAAATTCATCGCTAAATTTGAGATTTTGTTAGCTATGAAAATTCCATCATTAAATCCATCGTACTATTTAGGATTTTATTAACTAGAAAAATTCCTTCGCTAAATCCATTGCTAAATTCCCTGCTTTTTTGAGTGGAATTTATGAAAATATTTTGTCGCTTATTCATTGCTAAATTATCCGCTTTTCTTTAGTGGAATTTACGAAAATATTCTATCTCTAATCTGTTGCTAAATTTCACACTTTTCATGAGCTAAATTTACGAGAAATACTCCATAGCTAATCTGTCGTTAATCCATTGCAAATTTTAATTCAATGAAAAATCATAAATTACTTGCTATTCCCTAGAAAATCCCTCACAATTTAGCTAGGGATTGATCCCTAGCTAAAATTCCATAGCTAAATGAACATTTTCTTGTAGTAATGGATAGATAGATAGATTAATAGAGAGATTGATAGACATATTGATAGAGAGAGATAAATAGACAATTAGATATAAAGATAGATAGATAGAAGATAAATAGACAAAGAGATATAGAGATAAATTGATAAAGAAATAGGTAGACATATAGATAAAAAAAATAAAAAGATATAAAGATAGCGAGATAGATAAACAAATAGATAGATAAAATTATAGATAGAAATATAGATAGATAGAATTATAGAAAGATATACAGACAGACAGACAGATAGATAGATAGACAGATAGATAAACAAATAGATAGATAGATAGCTAGATAGATAGATAGCTAGATATATAGATAGAAAGATAGATAGATAGAAAGATAGATAGATAGACAAATAGACAAATAGATCGATATATAGTTAGATAGATAGTTAGATTTAAAGATATATAGACAGATAGATAGAAAGATAGATAGACACATAGTTAGATAAATAGATAGAAAGATATACTGATAGATAGTTAGATGGAGCGATATACAGATAGATAAATAGATTGATTGATAGATAAATATACATATATATAGACATATAGATAGATAGATAATTATATAGATAGAAAAATAGATTGACAGATAGTTAGACAGAATGATAGATAGATAGATATATAAATTGTAAGACAGATAGATAGACAGATAGATAAATATAAAGATAAATAGATAGATAGATAAATAAATACATTGATAGACAAATAGATAAACAAATAAATAGACAAATAGATAGATAATAGATATATAGATAGATATATAGTTAGTTAGATAGATAGATAGATATATTATTAGACAAATAGATAAACAAAAAGATAGAAAGACAGATAGATAGTCAAGTAGATAAATAAATAGATAGACAAAATATAGATAGATAGATAGATAAACATTTAGATAGACATATAGATTGATAGATACATAGACTAAGAGAGAGACAGATAGATAAAAGGATAGACATATAGATATACAACATGATAGAGATATCGATAAATAGATATATAGACAGACAAATAGATAGATAGATACATAGATAGATAGATAGTAAGATATATAGACAATCATATAGATAGACATATAAAAAGAATAATAGATTGATATAGAGATAGATTGATAAACAACCACACAGATAAATTGATAGATAAATAGAAAGATTGAAAGAAAGAAATATAGATAGATAGATTGAAAGATAGATTAATACATAGATAGATAGATAGATAGATAAATAGATAGATAGATAGTTAGTTAGTTAGACAAATAGATAAATAGATAGAGAGATAGATAGACAAATAGATATATACATAGATAGATTAATTGATAGATAAATAGATAGATAAACAGATATACAAATATATAGAGAGATAGATAGACAGATAAACAAATAGATTGATTGATTGATAAATAGATTAATAGATAGATTAATAGACAGATTGATAGACAAATATATAGATAGATAGATAGGCAGACAGATAAATATTTAGATATATACATAGACATATATAGATAGACAAATAGATAAACAAAAAAATAAACATATAGATAGATAAATAGATAGATAAACAGACAAATTGATTGATTAATTGATAGAAAGATAGATATATAGATAGATAGACATCTAGATACACAAATAGATTGCTAGATAGATAGACAGATAGATAGACAGATATATAGACAGATAGATTGATTGAATGATACACAGAGAGATCGAGATATAGATTGAGAAATAGATAGATAGATCAACAAATTGATAGACAAATTGATAGATCGATAGATAAATAGATAGACAAATAGATACATAGAAAGATAGTTAAATACATATCTAGATAGATATATATATAAACTAATAGATAGACAAATAGATAGACATATGGATAGACAGATAGATGGAAAGATAGATAAAGAGATAGATGGAAAGATAGATAGATAGACAGATAGATAACTATATAGTTAGATAGACAGCCAGATATATATATATATATATATATATATATATATATATATATATATATATATATATATATATATATATATATATATATATATAGATAAATAGATTGACAGACAGATAGATAGATAGATAGATAAACAAATAGATAGACATATAGATAGACAGATAGATAGACATAATGATATACATATAGATCGACATATAGATTGACAAATAGATAGATAGAGAGATAGATCGACAAAAAGATAGACAAATTGATAGATAGATAGATAGATAGATAGACAACTAGATATATAGATAGATAGACATATAGTTAAATAGACATCTAGATAGACAAATATATAAATAGATAGACAGACAAGTAGATAAATAAATATATAGACAGATAGATAGACAGATTGATAGATAGACATTTAAATAGATAGACAGATAGATAGATAGATAAAAATATAGAAAAAATGATATAAAGATAAAGATAAAAATAAATAGACTTAAAGATAAATTGATAGAAATATTGATAGATAAATTGAGAGATATATAGATAAATTGATACAAAGATTGATATATAAATTGATAGTTAGATTGATATATAGATTGATAAACATATTGATATAGAGGTAGAATGATTGATTAATAGATAGATAGATATATAGAAATATAGATAGATAAATAGATAGATAGATTGAATGATTGTTAGATAGATAGATGGATAGATAGATAGAAAAATACATAGCCACATAAATAGTCAAATAGATAGGCAGATAAATAGATAGACAAATAGATAGACAGCTAGAAAGAGAAATAGATAGATAGTTAGATAGATATATAAATAGATAAACAGATTGTTAGATAAATAGATAGATAGACAGATAGATGACATATAGATAGGTAGATTGATAGATAAGTTGTTTAATAGATAGATAGATAATTTGATAGATAAAAGGATACATAAATAGATAAATTCATAGATAGAAAAATCGAATGATAGATAAATAGATATATAGATAGATAACTAGATAGATAAAAAAATATTTAGCTAGATAGTTAGACAAATAGATTGACAGATAGATAGATAGAAAGAAAAATACTTAGACAAATAAATAGACACATATATAGATAGATCGATAGATAGATAGATATATAAAAAAATATAAATATATATAGATAGATCAATAGATAGGAAAATATATAGATGCATAGATATATATATATATATATATAGACAGATAAATAGATAAATAAATAGATAGATTGATAGATTGATAGATAGTTTGATAGACATATTGATAATTATATTGATTGATTGATTGATATACAAATTGAAAAAAATATTGATAGATAGAATGATAGACAAAATGATAGATAGATAGATTTAAAGAAAGATAGATAGACAAATAGATAAATTCATAGATAGACAAATCGAATGATAGATAAATAGATATATAGATAGATAACTAGATAGATAAAAAAATATTTAGCTAGATAGTTAGACAAATAGATTGACCGATAGATAGATAGAAATAAAAATACTTAGACAAATAAATAGACACATATATAGATAGATCGATAGATAGATAGATATATAGAAAAATATAAATATATATAGATAGATCAATAGATAGGAAAATATATAGATGCATAGATAGACATATATATAGACAGATAAATAGATAAATAAATAGATAGAATGATAGATTGATAGATAGATTGATAGACATATTGATAATTATATTGATTGATTGATTGATATACAAATTGAAAAAAATATTGATAGATAGAATGATAGACAAAATGATAGATAGATAGATTTAAAGAAAGATAGATAGACAAATAGATAAATAAATAGATAGACAAATAAATATATAGATTGATAGACAAACAGGCAGACAGATATATGATAGATAGATAGATAGATATATAGATGACATATAGATAAACAAACAGATAAAAATATTGATAGACAAATAGATGGAAAGATAGATAGATATACAAACATATAGATATCTTAATAAATATATAGATAGACAGACAGATATAGATAGATCGATAGATAGATTGATAGATTTAATGATAGATAGGCAGATAGATAGATAGATACTTAGACAAATTGATAGACATATTTATAGATAGATGGATATACAAATAGATAGATAGATATATAAACAAATGGATAGATAGATAAATATATATATAGATCGGAAAATAGATGTACATATTGATAGAAACATAGATAGATAAAAAATAGATAGACAAATAGATAGAAAGATTGATAGACACAAAGATAGACAAATAGTTAAATAAATAGATATATAAATAGATTGATAGATAAATAGATAGATATATATATATATATCATATATAGATATACAGATAGATAAATAGATAGATAGTAAAATAGATAGAGAGATAGATATATAGATATATAGATAGGAATATCAATAGATATATATATATATATAGATAGATAGATAAATAAATAATTTGACAGAC
Source organism: Sapria himalayana (assembly GCA_029783825.1). Classification (NCBI taxonomy): domain Eukaryota; kingdom Viridiplantae; phylum Streptophyta; class Magnoliopsida; order Malpighiales; family Rafflesiaceae; genus Sapria; species Sapria himalayana. The sequence goes on along the minus strand of JAREIK010001835.1, from coordinate 126,081 downwards.
AAATAGATTGATAGATATATAATTATACAGATAACGATTCATATAGATAGAAAGATAGATAGACATATAAATAGAAAAATATATAAAGTTATAAATAGATAGACAAATAGATATATAGATAGATAAATATGTCGACATATACATAGACAGAAAGATAAACAAATAGATTGATAGATATATCAATAAAAGGATAGAAAAATAGAAAGACAATTAAATATATAGATAGATAGACAGAAATAGAGTCACGTAGATAGATAGATATATATACTAATAGAAAGAAAATAGATAGAAGATTAATTGTCACATAGAAAGAAAATAGATAGACATATAGATATACAAAAAAATAGATAGATAGAAATACATATAGATATACATTTAGATAGATACATAGAAATAAAGATAGATTTATATATAGATAGATAGATATACAAATAGATAGATAGATAGATAGATAGATAGAAACATAGAAATATAAATAGATAGATAGATAGCTAGTTAGATAGATATAATCAACTTAAAGCTAGATAGTTTGATAAACATATCAATTAAAATGTAGTTTGATAAATATATTAAAATATAAATAAACAAATAGATAGGTAGATAGACCGATAGATAGACAAATAGTTGGATAGATAGATAGATAGACAGACAGACAGATAGATAGATAATTAGTAAGATTGATAGACACATATATAGATAGATCAAAATATAGATATATAGATTGATATATAAATAGATTGATAGATATAAATATAGAAATTTATATGAATAGATACACAAATATATAGATTGATAGATAGATAGACAAATAGATAAATAGATAGAAAGAAAATAGACAAATAGATAGATAGATATATAGATAATCAAATTGAAAGACTGATTGATAGACATATTTATAATTAGATTGATAGATATATTTATAAACAAATTAATAGAAAAATTAGTACACAAATTGAAAGAAAGAAAGATAGATTGATTGATAGATAAATAGATAGATTTATAGATAGATAAATAGACAAATAGATAAACTGATGGATAGATAGATAAACAAATAGATAGATAAAAAGATAAATAGATTGATAGATAGATTCATAGACAGATAGACAGATAGTTTTATAGATTTAAAGACAAATATAAAGATAGTTAGATAGACATATAGATAGACAAATAGTTAGAAAAATACACACACACACATACACACAAATAGATAGACATATAGATAGATGCTGGATAGATTGACAAATAGATAAACAAATATATAGATATATAGTGAGACAGACAGATAGATAGATAGATAGATAAACAATTAGATAGATAGACAGATAGATAGATATATAGAAATATAAATAGATAGATAGACTTATATACATATAGATAGACAGACAGCTAGATAGAGAGATAGATAAACAGATAGATACATAGATTAAAAGATAGATAGACAGAAGATAGATACATAGATAGGTATTCATAATGATAGATAGGTATAAAAATAGATAGTCAGATAATTAGATATATAGATATAGATATATATAAAAGATAGATAGATAGATAGATATATATTGAAATAGATATACATATTGATAGATAGATAGTTAAATAGACAGATATATAGATAGATATATACTGAAATAGATATACTTATTCATAGATAGATATATTGAAATAATGATAAATAGATAGATAGTTTGATATATAGATAGATAGATAGATAGATAGCTAGCTAGACATATAGATAGACAAATATATAGATTGATATATATATATAGACAAATAGATATATAGATAGATAGACATATAGATATACAAATAGATTAACAGGTATATAGATAGAGGATTATACATATAGATTGACAAATAAATAAATAGATGGATACACAGATTGATAGTTAGATAGATAGATAAATATAAAGAAAAATATATAGATAGATAGGCAGATATGTAGACAAATAAATAGATAAAAATATAAAGAGATAGATAGTTAGTTAAATAAATAGATAGACAAATAATTAAATAGATAGGTAGATAGATAGATAAATAGATAGATAGATAGATAGGTTGATAAAATGATTGATTGATACATAGATAGATCAACAGATAGAAAGAAAGAAAGATAGATAGATAGATAGATAAACATATAGATAGATAAATATATAGATAGATATATAGATAGATAGATTGGCAAATGGATTGACATATAAATAGACAAAAAGATAGACAGATAAATATATAGATGGATATAGAGATAGATAGACATAAAGATAGATAGAGAAATTATATATAAATAGTTAGATAGATAAATAGGCACATTTTTTGATAGAATGATAGCCAAATTGATAGTCAAATTGATAGACAAATTAATAGATAGACAAATAGACATATAAATAAACAAATAGTTAGAAAGATAGATAGAAAATAGATTTTTATTTTGATTGATAGATCGATAGATAGATAGTTATATAGATATATTAATAGATAGATATACAAAATGATAGATAGAAAGAGTGAATTAGAAAGATAGATTGATAAATAGATTGACAGATAGATTGACAGATAGGTATACCAATTTTTAGATAGATAGAGTGAAATATAGATAGATGATAGACATATAAATTACTAGATACATAGTTAGACAAATAAATACACATATATTGATAATTCAGTAGATAGATAAATAGACATATTGATAGATCGATAGATAGGAAAATAAATAGATTGGAAGAAAAATAGATAGATAAATAGTTGGATAGATAAATAGACATAAAAATAGATAGATAGATAGATAGATAGTCAAATAGATACATAGATAACTAGACAAAAAATATAAAGATAGATCAATAAATGATATACTAGATAGATAGATAGATAGACAAATAGATAGATAGATTGATATATAGATAGATAAGATAGATATATAATCAGAGAGACAGATAGATAAATAGATAGGTAGATACATAAAATAGATAGATAGAGATCTAGAAAGACAGATAGATATACAAATAGTTATATATATAGATAGATAGATTGTTATTTAGAAAGATAATTAGATTGTTAGATAGACAAGTAGATATACAGATTGATATACATATAGAAAGATAGATAGAATGATAGATATAAAGATAGATAGATAGATAGATAGACAAAAGGGTAGATATATAGATAAACAAAAATATAGATAAAATGATATTTTGATAGATCGACATATAAATAGACAGATAAATTGATAGATAGAAAGTTAGATATATAGATAGATAGATAGACAGACATATAGATTATTTGATAGACATATATATAAATAGATAGATAGTTAGTTAGTTAGTTAGAAAGATAAATAGATTGATAGATAGATATATTGATAGATACATAGACATATAGATAGTCAAATAAATAAATAGGTAGATATATAGATAGATTGACAAATATACATATATATATATATAGACAAATCGATACACAAATTAATTGATAAATATATTGATAGATAGATAGATATACATATAGATATATAAATAAATAGATAGATAGATAGATAGTTAGCTAGATAGATAAATATATAAACAAATATATAGATTAATATATAGATAGATTGATAGACAAATAGTCACTACAAGAAAATGTTCATTAAGCTAGGGAAATTTAGCCTGGGAAATTTATCCAGGGATCAATCCCTAGATAAACTGCGATGGATTAGTGATGGATTAGCGTTGGTATAGCGATGTGAATTCTGTACAAAGAAAAACATAAAATATAGCGACACATTTAGCAAATGAATTTCCCTAGCTAATTACGACCAGAATATAGAGATGGATTTAGTTACTGAATTTCCTTAGCTAATTTAATCATAATATAGCAACTATTTTAGTGACAGAATTTCCCTAGCTAATTTCATCCACAAAATAGTGACTGATATAGCGATGTAATTTCCTAGCTAATAAAATCTGGAATATAGCGATGGATTTAGCGACGAAAATTTCCTAGCTTATTACATCCTAAAAATAGCCATTGATTTAGCGACAGAATTTTTCTAGCCTATCTTTAATTATTTATTTTTTTAATGTATTATTTGTTTTAATATTTTATTTAATTTTGTTTATTAAATGTATATTATGATCTATAGATGAGCTATCTTTGAAAGATACATTCACCTCGTAAAATTATAAATAAAAAGGATATTATAAATAAATAATTTTAAAAATATAAAAATACAAAAAATTATATTAATAATGACAAAAATAATAAAATTTATGATTATAAATTTAAAAAAAAATTATTCAAAAAATTATTCAAAAAATTTTTCTAAAAATTTAAAAAAGAAACTTAAAATTTTGTATTAAAGTAACATTAAATAATTAATTCTATAATTATAATAATTTTTTTTGATATTTTAAAAATTAAATGACCATACATTAAAATGTTTACTAATAGAAAGGTAAAATAATTCATTGTATAATTAAATAGAAAATATTTTCAAAATATTTGAATTGACGAATAAACTAATAAATATTAATATTATTATAAGTATAAAAATATTTTATGATTATAGAAAACTTTTAAAAAAATATGTAATACAAAATTTAAAAATCTTGAATTATAATAAAATTTTAAAGTTTTTCATTAAATTTAAAATAAAATGAATTAATATTTAAAAATAAATACATCTATGTTTTCTCCTACTATAATTTATAAGAATTAAAAAATTGAGTAATATTTATACTATTAGCTTTTAATATTCACTCTTTATTAAAATAATAAATATAACTTTTTTTAATTATCTTCTCACTTTAAGTAATTTTTAGAATTTTAAAAATTATAAATGATATCAAATAATATGAAATTTTATGTCTTTAAAATTATATCATATTATCTTTATAAAATTAATATGAATTCTAAAAAATTTATACCCATAAAATATATTTATTTATTTATCTTTTAACATAAAGAGTATTTTATAACTCTTAGGAGAGTGGATAGAAGATAAATCATCTTTTCATGTATGTCTTATTATATTAAGTTTGTATATTTTGTAGCTATTTGATTTTTTTTTGTTATGAGGCTAACCATATATTTTTTGAAATTGTTTATATATTTATTTTTTAATTAATTTTATAATAAAAAATTGTAAGGTGTTTGTTTTTCATGTGTACCTTGCTACACACATGAATTTTTTCGAAAATATTTTGATAATAAATAAAAAAATGAGCCTTTATGTATTTTATATATTTATTGTTTATGTAATGTTTTTATAATGAAAAATTTAATATATTTTGGTAATTTTAGTCACTTGTTGTCGAGACTCAAAAGACAACTCTAACAAGCACCTAAGTCCTTCGTAGTCCACCTCTATCTCTCGACACCGATGCATCAAAACCTAATCGAAGAGTAAGAGAGAATTTCTTATTGATTTGAGGTATGTTTTCTACCCTAATTCTTCAATGATTATCTTAAAGAAAGAGTGTGTATTTTGATTCTTTTATTTTTATTTCAAAATTATTCTTCATTAATCACCATGGAAAGCTTAGATTGCATTTAAAAACTGATTTATGTACATACTTCATGCATGTGTGATATAATGGATTCTCATTGTGTGGATGGTGATGTTGCACAGTAGGTATGCCGACTTGATTTCCATGTTTTTTCCACTCGATAGTCTTGTGATTTTTGATGTTAATCACAAAATGGGTGTTGGTGTTGGTGGTGAACAGTGTGTATTTAACAACATATAATTAATATACATATATATATATATAACTATATATAAATGTATTTAACAATAGGTATATCAACATATTACTATATATAAATTTATTTATATACATCAATACCTATACATAGCCATATGTCTAAATATACATAATTACATGAAAAACTATATATAGATACATCTAAAACATGTATAACTACATGTTTCAGAAACTTAATATCCATTCATATCATTCATCGCATTCATAGATATTTTTTTGTATATTGTATAAATCTTTATCATTTTCCCATATATTTTAGGAACTTAAATTTAATTTTTTCAACCTTAAATGTATTTCTATTGTATTTTTATATGTTTGTATAAATCATTATGATTTAAAATGGTTAAGGTTTGTATTTTTGTTTCACTTAATATCATTTAACTAAAATTGATTTCTAATAAAATATTCATTTGTTAAAATTCATGTAAATTTCAAAACAAATAATAATATAGTTGTGTAATAGATATTATAAAAAATTTTTAAAATATATATGTGATGTCATTTCAATTTACAAAGATAAAACTTTAATAATAAAATTATTTACAGAATAAAATATGCACCTCATAATATTTAATATGTTATATTTATTATTAATATAAAATGTTTTAAATGTATCTATTAATTACAAAAAAAAACATTGTCAAGTTTTCAATTTGAAAAAAAATTTAAAAATAATTATTAAAAAAAACAAATTCATATACTTATTTGGTCATTTATATATTTTGAATAAAATAAAAAAAATAATTATTTGTAGAAAAATTTTCTCATATATTTTTATCATAATCTATTTTGTTTGAACTTAATTAAAGAAATAATTGATTTTTTACAAAACATTAAAGGCATGTATTTATATGCACAACATTATATTTGTTTGAATATTAAAGTTTCTAAAAATTTATTAATAATACTAAATAATAGTTACAAATTTTAAATTTATCATTGACATTAATATTTTTAAAAAATTATTTAGAAAAACAAAAACAATATTATCTGTTTATGAACTATATTTTCATTTTTAACATAATTGTAAAAACAAAATAATTTACAAATATGCCAACTTCATTTATTTAAATGAGTATAATAATAGTTATATTAATATAAATATTAAAAAAACAACTATTTGAAAAAAATTGAAGCTCATATATTTAATTCATAATTTCATTTTATGCATTAATATGCTTTTCACACACACACACACACACACGCATACACACACACACAAATGTTTGTTTTAAATATAAAGAATGTACAATATTTTATATATTGTGTACAATATATAATATTTTATTTTAATTAAATTTTCAAAATCAAAAAATTTTAAATGCATTTACACTCACACGCACGCGCACACACACACACACACACACACACATATAATAGTTTCAAGTGTAACTTTAAAAATACCTTATGTAAATAGGTATATGTGTGTGTTTGTGTGGGTGTACTATAGTATATGCATGCATACAAGTATATACATACAACTTTGAAAATGTAGATACATGTCTGAATATATACATAAGTACAAAAATGTGTATGCTGATATATAATGTATAAGAATGTATATGGATGTATAAATGTGTGTGTGTGTGTAGGGCAGTGTATATGCACATATATATTTATGCATATATATGTAAATATCAACATTAAAATTGAGAAAAAAAATACTTGAGCACATAAATATTAACATGTTTCACAAATTCATGAGAGCATGAGCAAGAAGTAACATTATTGCAAGATACGACTAATCTGCCATCTATAACACTTTGCCTCAAAATTTGATAAGTGTACTACTTACAATGATAAGGTCCATTCAATACTACATATCATGGAGTTACATTTTCATTCAATACTATAATTTTTTCAAATAAAAAAATCTATCTAATATCTTCTTCAACAATTCGTTTATCTTCTTTTTCTAGTCTTGTTAAGATATTTTCAATTTTGATTATATGTACATTTCTTATCAAATATCTTTAGTTCAAACTAGTGTAATAGTAAAATCAATCAAATCAATCTAGACCTAACATCTTTCTTTTCTATAAGATATTTGATTATAAAATATATAGTACATACTATGACTTTGGTTCCCACTAAATATGATATTAACTTGCCAAAAGAAAAGATTGTTGATATAAGTTCTTTCTCTATAGTGGTGTAATTCAATTGGGCATTTGAGAGTGTGTTGTTATCATAGTATATGATAACTATTTATAAATATTTGTATAACTATATAAAACTCTTCATAATTATAATTAACTATAATTGTAACTATGTACACTAATTTTATAACTATATTAATAACTATATATAACTATTTATTTAACTATATAATATTTTAACTCTATATGTGTAATTCTATATAGCTATATTTTTAACAAAATATATCATATGTATAATAATATATAACTTAACATAATCGTATTTTACTATATGTATAACTATAAAAATGTTATATATAATTATATATTTAACTACATAAATATTTATAACTATATGTGTATGACTATATATCAATATTTGTATAACTATGTAATACTATATATAATTAAATATAACTATATTCGTATCTATGTATACATATATGTATTGATATAATTAAATATATATATTTATTTATAACATTGTATATATTAATGTATAACTACTTATGACTACTTGTATGAATATATCTATATATAATTATATGTTTAACTATATATAACTTTATTTTTAATTATATATACTATAGGTATAACAACATATAGAGGTTGACCTTGCTCTCTAGTGACCATCTCTTGAGGTTTATAGATTTTATTTCTTTCTCTCATCAGATCTCTTTACTACCATATGAAAAAGGGATTGAGATTTATTAACATAAATGTGGTTGGCGTTCACAAAGCTATTCAGTAGGCTGTTTGCCAACAAGGAGATGACGATTTGATGCTAGGTCTTGATGCTGGCGGTAAGACAACCATTCTGTATAAGTTGAAACTTGGTGAAATTGTCACCATAATTCCTACTACTATCTTTAATGTATAAACTGTTGAATAGAAAGATATCAATTTCACGGTGTGTGATATTGGGGGTCAAGACAAGATTCACCATTTCTGGAAAGATTACTTCCATAATAATCAAGGTCTCATATTTGTGGTGGACAACAATGACAGAGATTGTGTTGTTGAAGCCAGAGATGAATTGCATAGGATACCAAATTAGGAAAAGCTTCGAGATGTAGTTTTACTAGTGTTTGTCAATAAGCAAGATCTTCCCAATGTGATGAATGCAACTGAAATTACTGGCAAGGTAGGACTTCCCTCTCTTCTCCAATGTCAATGGTACTTTCAGAGCACGTTTGCTACCTCTAGCGAGGGCATCTATGTGAGCCTTGATTGGCTTTCTGATTACTTAGCTAGCAAGTCATACACAATTTTAGCAGGATGAGACAAATATTGTTGCATATCTAGACGTGGATCTAATCTTTGCCTACTTTGCCTGAGTTTTGTTCTGTTATGTCGGTGACATCATCTGTTTATAGGGGAATGCAATATACATTTATATATATTGCATGCCTAAAATACTAGAGCACATTTTCTTTGCTATGATCTGTTATAAGCCGAGCTTGATTGTTTTCTAATTTGTGTCCTTTTGCCATTGGATCCCTAAAGTATAAGAACATATACTATGAATAATTGTCTTTGACTATATGTATAACTATAAAATATTATATATAACTATATTTAAAAATATAATTAACATATATTTAATATACATTTTTATATATTAGTATATAAAAATGTATTTTATCATATATATACCTATCGATCACTATATGTATACATATATAAAAGTATATGTAAAAGTATATATACCTACATGTATAAATATAAGTATAACTATATGTGTAACTATATGTATAACCACATATAACTATATTTATAATTACATGTGCAACAACATTCAACATTATGTTTAACTATATGTGTATAACTATATATAAATATTTGTATAACTATATAACACTCTATATAATTAAATATAACTATATTTGTAACTATGTATACATATATGTAAATTTATATATTTGTTTATAACATTATATATTTATGAATAACTATTTGTATGAATATAATTATATATAACTATATGTTTAACTATATAAAAATATTTTTATCTCTATATACTATATGTATAATAACATATAACTATCAATAATTATATCTTATTATATGTATAACTATAAAAGATTTATACATAATTATATTTAAATATATAATTTACAACTTATATTTAATATACATTTGTATATCTTAGTATATAAAAATGTATTTTACTATATCTATACATATACATAACTATATGTATAAATATATAAAATTATATGAATAAATGTATATACCTACATGTATAAATATAAGTATAACTATATGTGTAACTATATGTATAACCACATGTAACTATATTTATAATTGCATGTATAACAACATACAACATTATGTTTAATTATATGTGTATAACTATATATAAATATTAGTATAACTATATAATACTTTATATAATTAAAAATAACTATATTTGTAACTATGTATACATATATGTAAATCTATATATTTGTATATAACTTTGTATATATATATGTATAACTACATATAATTACTTGGAGCTATGGATCAATGCAAACATCATCAAAATTTTGGTATGATTTGGATGATAACTATCATGTATTACTTACTTTTTTCATATAAAACTAATGAATGCTGATAAAATATTCATAAAATTTGAAACTTGTAATCATATCACATTGTTTCTATAATAATGAGAGTAATATAAGCTCCAATTTGTTTAATAATTTACACCCTTAGTTCATTGGGTACACTTGGGGTAGCTACATGAGTTGGTAATGAAATCATATAAATCTCATGAGTTCGCTGCCGCTTAAAATGAGGTATTGGTGCTATGGATCAATGCAAACTAGCCTCAAAAATCCGGTATGATTTGAATGATAGCCATCACATACTTCTTTTTTTTTTCTTATTAAACTAATGAATGCTGAAAAAATGTTCATAAAATTTGTAACTTGTAATCATAATTGGTTTGATATTATGTTTCTTTCATGGCTGATTTATGAACTTCTATAGACTATTATGCATTTCTATTTAATTTTGCTTATCATCTAGTTTGTGCTTTGCTTATTCTTTTGATATCTACATGAAAACATCCATTGAGTAGCGAAGTGATTTTAGACGTGGAACTTGATTGAGTATATATGTACATGTACACTACAATGTATATGTACATATAATATATCTACATATACATATATATTGGTATATATGTATAAGTAATTACCAGTATATATGTACATACTTTTACATATACACTGTAGTGTAAATGTACATACATGTACATATATACTATTGTGTATATGTATACATGTATATATGTACATATACTCTATAGTGTATATGTACATTTACTGAGTATATATGTACATATAAATACTTGTACATACATACCAGTATATATGTATATATACATATATACTAGTGTATACATATATATTGCTATATATGTATATTTACATATATATCAGTATATATGTTCATATATACTACAATATATATGTAAATATATATTATTGTATTATATATTTATGGTAGTAAGGTTTACAGAATCATGAAGTAGAATTTAGCATGGTTTGCATAAGATCAAAATATGTCAGGGTTTATAGTAATCAAAAACTCTTCATCTGTACACAAACATCAAGGTTTTTAGCCAGGTTTGTTGAAATGATGGTGGTGGTGGCGGCATTATTACTTTTATTTCCCCTGCTTTAGTATCATGTTCAATAATATAAATATATGCGTTTTGGTGTCTCATTCTTATTGCAACCAAACATTGAAAAGAGACCAAGTACAACTCCACACAGAAGAATAAATACTTGATAAAAATTTATCTTCAAGAGCATGTTAGATTTATAAGATAAAAAGCATGTTGTGATTAAATTAGTATCAAGGTCATTGGAGATTGTATTATTTTGTTTTGGCACGTGTTGTTTTTTTGTTTTGTTTTGGAAGATAAAAATTATGTTTGTCTGAGCATTTACTATTTTGATTTTCACATGGCAACTATTTTATTTTCTATTTGTCAATTAGTTTTTGTAAAGTCTGAAGCCTATGCAATATGTTAATGATACTAGGTTTCTACATACCATGCATAGTTAGATGTTTTGGCAGTGTAATACAAGGCCTCATGTGCTAGCTCTTGTGGTGTGCTAATCTTTCTTTTTAGAGTCATGTGGCACATGACATGCACTGTATATATACATATACCGAGTATATAACTATGAATATACTTGGTATATACGTACGTATATATTGAGTATATACGTAGGTATATACCGAGTATGTACATAAGTGGGTGCATATAATTATTTGTAGACATGTATATATTATCATACATACACCCATTCACATACACACATACACGCGTTTGTTTATATAATTGCTCGGGCTGGTCTGGTCATCATCATCATGCATATATTTATTTGTAGACATTTCCCAAAGCCGTGGCATGAAGATATTTCTTATTTAGGCCAGCCAGGCAGACATGGGTTGGTCTTAAATCTCATAGTATTTCTGTAGATATGCAATTATCACATGGTACAAAGCGTATGTATGAGGAAACAAGTTTTCATGTTTTAGGTTCTGCAATGATTGGTTATAATTGTACTAGGTCTTAGGATGATGATGATGATGATGATGCTTGTGCAGTGCCGTGTAATTTTATAACATCTCACAAAACTATATTCAATCGGAATGAAAAATGAATCATTACCTGATTTTTACAGGCCACGAGTGCCAAAAGTATCGGGTCCTCTTTAGGGAGAAGCAGCTCGCCGCCTTGTCAAAAACTCGCTCAATCTCATAACGAGTGATTGATAGGAAAGTTCATTAGTTGAGCATCATCGCCCACCCCACTTTTATTATTAATGGTAGTAGGAGCAGTAGTGGCAACAACGGCAATAGCAGGAGTAGTAGGAGCAGTAGTGGCAGTAGTAGTGGTGGCAGTAGCAGCAACGACAGCAGTAGAAGGGGCGATGGCAGTAGTGCTATGAGCAGCATCAGCAACAGCATGCAGCTGTAGCAGTGGCAGTAGCAATAGCAACACCTACAGTAGGAGCAGAGTGGCAGGGGGCGGTGGCAATGGTAGCAGCAGCGGCGGCGATGGCAGCAGTAGTGGCGGTGGTTGCGGCAGTAGCAGCAACTGCAGCAGCAGCAACGGCAGCAGCAGCGACGGTGGCACCAGCAGCAGCAACAAATGCTATATATACGTACATATATATGCATGTATATTACTACAGTATTTGTACATATAATACTATAGTATTATATGTACATATATACTGAATATATATGTACTCAGTATATATGTATATTTAATACTACAGTAATATATATACATATATATTGTAGTATATATGTACATATATACTATAGTATTATATATTTATCAAAACATAACTTTTTTTATTTTTTTTTTTTGATTTTATTCACTAGTTTAAATTTTGTACAGATATGGTACCTCATTGTTCTCCATACGAAGTTTGTATAAGTGAATGATTTTTTACTAGACATGATGTACCATGACTCGGACAGCTTTGTCGCAGTAGAAAAATGGTGATCGGAGGAGTTGAGGAAGAGAAAGCAACATCAATGTATGGATAGATTATACCATATTCACTGTTAATAAATACATTGATCAATAAGATGTAATAAAATTTTGTTATTTTTGTTTTATGTAAGACAAGTATTGCTTAGATTGTAGTTATTCAAAATTATTATTCAAATAATTTTTTCATCATTTTGTGTTGCACATTAGCATGGTGAAGTGCTTCATTTTTCTATGTTCAAGTTTATTATTGATTTGTTCAGGGTTACTACTACAGACGATTAGTCTCTATTTCATCTGCTAGTTCTTTTGTTAGCTTGTCAGCTCAGTCATGCCAGGGAAGAGCAACCCCCTTATAAGTCTTGGGACTGGGAGAGAGTTCTGGTTGCGAAAAGGCAAGATGTGAACTTTGATGCCCCAGGCCTGGCTCGTGACTCGTCTTCCAAGATTTTCTCTAAGAGTTTTCAGAGATATTTTTCAAAATTTAAATAATCTTTGTATTTTTATTTATATTGATAGTGGGATATTGTGCCATCTTTGTGATGTATAAATGTGATAATACTAATTTGTTGTAGTTTTGTGTCATCTAAGGCTATGTGATTATATATATGTACGTATAATACTACAGTATATACGTACATATATACCAAGTATATGTACGTATATACTGAGTAAAATATATGTATATATCGAGTACATATATACTATAGAATTATATGTACATATATATGCAGTATATACATACAGATATACTCAGTATATACTTGCATATAAACTCAATATATATGTGTGTATATACTAAGTATATATGTTCATATATACTCGGTATATATGTATGTATATACTCGATATATACGTACTATAAACTGTGTATATACGTATATATATTGTCCATATATACGTACTATAAACTAGGTATATACGTACATATATAGTCCATATATACGTACTATAAACTTGGTATATACGCACATATATATTGTAGTATATATGTACGTATATACTATAGTATATGTACATTAAATACTACAATATTATATGCACGTATATACTCAGTATATACGTGCATATAAACTTGGTATATATGTGTATATATACTAAGTATATACATACATATATACTCAGTATATACATACATATATACTCGGTATGTACGTATTATATACTCGGTATATACATACTATAAACTCGATATATACGTACGTATATAGTATAGTATATGTATATATAATTCTACACTATTATATGTACATGTAATATTGTAGTATTAAATGTATGTATATACTGAGTATATATGTAGTTAGTATATATGTACATATAATACTTTATTATATATGGAGATATACTGCAGTAATATATGTAACGAGTGAAATGCTAGTGTATATGTACATATACACTATAGTACATATGTACATATGTACTACAGTATTATATATTTATCAAAACATAACTTTTATTATTTATTTATTTGGATTTTATTGGCAAGTTTAAATTTCGTATGGTTATGGTACCGCATTGTTCCCAATACGAAGCTTGTATAAGTGAAGGGATTTTTCACTTGACATAATGAACCATGACTTGTACAGCTTTGTCGTAGCAGAAAGATGGTGATCAGAGGAGCAGAGAGAGAGAAAGCAATGTCAATGCATGGATAGATTATATTATATACATTGTCAGTAGATACATTGATGAATAAATTGGAATATACTTTTCCTATGTTTTTATTTGAATTATGTAAATTATTGAATTTGAATAATTAATTAAATGATTTATTTTTTGTTAATTATAAATTATTGTTTATTGTTTCAGTTTTAATTCAATTTAATATAAAATTATTAAATTATTTAATTAAATATTTTGAAAAATAAAAAAAAATTTAGAAAATAGTTTTGGAATAAAATAGCTGGGGAAATTTCCATTGCTAATTTAGCTAGAAAAATTAATAATTTAGCTAAGGATATTTTCATCGCTATAAAATTAGCTAGGGACACTTTCCCTCACTAATTTTTAGCAATGAGCACTTAAGATTGGGAAAGCTTCTGTCGTGAATCTGTCGCTATATCCCGTTTAGCAATGTAAACCCCTCATTTAGAAAGAGAATTTTTCCTAGCTATTTGGGATTTTTCTTGTAGTGAGATAGACAAAAATATAGAGAGATTAATAGTTATATAAACAAATATATAGACAAATAATTAAAAAGATAGGCAGATAGATAGAAAAATAGATAAATTGATAGATAGACAGATTGATTGATTGATACATAGATAGATCGACAGATAGATAGAATGATTGATAAAGAGATAAACATATAGATAAACAAATATATAGATATATAGATAGAAAATAGATTGACAGATAGATAAAGAATAGATAGACATATATATAGTTAGAAGATATAGGGATAGATAGTCAAATAAAATATAGGTATAGATATATATATATTGTGAGATAGATAGACAAATATATAGACAAATAGGTATATACATAGATAGACAAATAGTTAGACAAATATGTAGATAGATATATAAACAAATAGATAGACAAATAAACAGATAGATAGATAGATGGAGACATTTATAAAAAGATAGATAGACAAACAGATATATAGATAGATAGACATATAAATATAAATAAATAAATAAATAAATAAATAAATATATATATATATATATAAAGATAGATAGACATAAAGATAGACAAAAAGATGATAGATAATTAGATAGATAGATAAATAGATACATCTACATATAGATAGATAAATGGACATATAAATAGATATATAGTTAGAAAGATATAAAATTGATTGATAGATAGAGAGTGAGATAGATACATTAATAGATAGATAGATACAAAGATAGATAGAAAGAGAGACAAATAGATAGATAGACAGATAGATTATCAGATAGGTATACAAATTGTTAAATAAATAAATTAACATATAGATAGAAGATAGATATATAGATTGCAAGATACATAGTTAGACAAATAGATAGACACATATATAAATAGATCACTAGATAGATATAAATTTTGATAGATAGATAAATAGACAGATTGATAGACAGATTGATAGACAGATAGATATACATAAAGAAAGACATATAGATAGACAAATAGATTGATAAATATATAGATGATAGATAGGAAAATAGAAAGACATATATATAGATAGAATGGAAGATAGAAAGATAGATAGATGGATAAATAGATAGCCATAAAAATAGATAGATAGATAGATAGAAAAATAGATTCAAAAATATAAAGATAGATCAATAGATGGTATTTAGATAGATTGATAGATAGTTAGACAAATTGATAGATAAATTGATATAAAGAAAGATAAGATAGATATATATTCATATAGATAGATAGATAGACAGATAGACAGATAGACAGATAGATAGAAAGATAGATAGATATATAGATAAACTAAAAAATAGATAGAAAGATATTTTGATAGTTAGACATATAGATAGATAGTTAGATAATTAAAAAGATATATAGACAGATAGATAGATTATTTGATAGACATATAAATTAATAGATAGATAGTAGGATACTTAGATAGATAAATAGATCGATATATACATAAATTAAGTAAAAATGATATAGATAGACAGATAGAAAAAGAAATAGTTATATAGATAGATAAACAGATAGATAGATAGATAGTTCGAAAGATAGTTAGATAGATAGATAGACAAATAGATAGACAGATAGATAGACAGATAGATAGATAAATAGATAGATTAATATATAGATAAATTGATAGATAGATAAATCAATAGCTAGACAAATAGATTGACAGATAGATAGACATATAAATTGGCATATAGTTAAATAGATTGATACATAGATAGATAGATTATTAGATAAATAGAAAGTCACATGGATTGATAATTAGATAGACAATACTTAGACAGATTAATAGATAGATCGATAGACAAATAAATAGACAGCTAGATAAAAAGATATACAGAGAGAGTGATAAGGAGATAGACAAATATATTGATAGATAAATAGATAGATATGATAGATAAAATAAAAAGATAGATAGATAGATAGTCAGAAAGATATATAGATAAATAGATATATAGATAATATATAAATTGAAAGATAGATATATAGATAGATAGACTGATAGATAGGCAAATAGATAGATAAATAGACAAATAAAATGATGGACAGATAGATAGATAGACAAATTGATAGATATATAGAAAGATAGATATATCGATAGAAAGATGAATATATAGGCGCATAGATAGATAGATAGATTGGCATACAGATATATAGAAAGATAGACAAACAAATAGACAAATAGATATATAGACATATATAAAAATAAACATAAAGATAAACATATAAACAAACAGAGAGACAGATAGAAAGATAGAAAGATTGATAGATAGACAAATAGACAAAAAGATAGACAGACATATAGAAAACGAGATTTATAGACAAATACACATACTGATAGATAGACATATAGACAAACATATAGATTGATAGATAGACATAAAGTTAGATAGACATAGAGATAAATAGATTGATAGGCAAATACACAGATAAACAAATAGACATATAGATAGATAGAAAGATAGATAGTCAAACAAATAGAAAGAGAGATATAAAGACAAATAGAAAGATATATAGATAGACAAATAGATAGATAGATATAAAGAAAAATAGATAGATAGTTAGATATATAGATAGGAAAATAGATTAATAGATAGATAGTTAGATGGATGATACAAGGATAGATTGACAAATAGATAGATGAATAGATTGATGGAAAGATAAATAGATAGATAGACATATAGATAGATAAATAAATAGACATATAGATAGAAATATAAATTGAAATATAGATAGGTAGATACATAGATAGATTGATTGATAGAGAAATTGATAGATATATAGAAAGAGAAAAAGATTTATAGAGAGATTGAAAGATAGAATGATGCACAAATTGATAGAAAGTTTGATTGATATATTAAAAGATAGATAGATAGATTGATTGATTGATATAAAGTATAAAATAGATTGCTATATAAAGATATATACAGATTGATAGACAGATATATAGACAAATATATAGATAGATACATAGACAAATAGATAGACATATTATTATATAAACAGACAGATAGATAGATAGACAAATTGGTAGAGATATAAATAGATAGATAGATAGACATATTATGATAGATAGATAGATAGATTGACATATATATAGATAAAAAGATAGATAAATAGATATATAGATAGATAGATAGATAGATAAATAGATAGATAAATAGATAGATAGATATATAAATAGATAGACAAATAGATAGACAGATAGATAGACTGATAGATAGATGATAAAGAAATAGATATATAGATTGATATATGGATAGAAAGACAGATAGATCGATAAATAAATAGATAGATAGATAGACAGTTAAATATAGAGATAGATAAATAGAAAAACAATTAGAAAGATAGAGAGGTAGACATATACACAGGCAATTAGTCAAAGAGATGAACAAATTAATAGATAAACAAATAGACAAAAAGATAGACATTAAGATAGATAGATAGATATATAGACACATAGACAGACAGACATATAGATAGATAGATAGACATAATGGTAGAAATAAAGAAAATTAGATATACAGACAGATATATAAATATTTATATATTCAAATAGATAGACATATAGATTGACATATAAACAAATACAGATAGATCTACATAAGGATAGATAGATTGATTGATAAACTTATAGTCAGATACATAAAAAGATAGGTAGACAGACATATAGATAGACAAATAGACATGCAAATAGAAAGTTAGATATAAATATAGATTGATAGACAGATAGAAAAATCAAAAGACATAAAAATATAGAAAGAAAAATAGATAGAAAAATAGATAGACTTATAGATAGATGGATATATAGATGGATATATAGATGGATAAATAGACAAATAGATACATGGTTAGATCGTTATATAGAGAGATAAATGAATTCATAAATAGATAGATAGATGGATGGATAAAAAGATAGTTAGATAGATAATCAGATAGTGAGATATATAGAGAGATAAATAGATAGATGAATAGACCAATATATAGAAAGATAGATTGTTAGATTGATAGACAAATTAATTATTAAATTGATAAATAGATTGATAGACAAATTGATAGGTAGATTGATATATTGATTGATAGAATAATTAATAGAAAAATATAGACACACACACACACAAACACACACACACACACACACACACATATATATATATATATATATATATATATATATATATATGTGTGTGTGTGTGTGTGTGTGTGTGTGTGTGTGTACAGATATATAGATAGATATATAGGTAGAAAGAGAAGTTGATAGATAGATAGATAAACATATAGATAAATAGATAGATAGTTAGTTAGTTAGAAATATAGAATGATAAATAGATAGATAGATAAGCAAATAGATAGACATATAGATAGAAAAATAAATAGATATATAGATAGATAGATAGAAATATATATATATATATATATATAGATTGATGAAAAGAAAGAAAGAAAGCTAGATAATTATAAGAGAAATATAGATAGATATATATATATATCTATACACAAATAGATAGATAAATAAATAAATAGGTAGAATGATATGTAGATAGATAGATAGAAATATAGATAGACAAAAAAATAAACAAATAAATAGACACATAGAAAAACAAATATAAAGACATATATATCAATGGATAAATAGACCAATAAAAAGATGAGTAGATAAAATGATGTATAAATGGATAGATAGAAGGATTAATTGACAGATTGATAGACTGATAGAAAGATACATATATAGATAGACAGATAGTTAGGAAGCTCATTATATAATTAGATAGACACATAGATAAATTGATTTATATAGAGATTGATAAACAGATTTATAGAAAGATTGATAGCGAGATTTATCAATAGATTAATAGATAGATTCGTAGATTGATTAATAGACAAATTGATAGATAAATTAATAGAAATATTGATAGATAGTTAAATAGACAGATTGATAGATAAATCGATAGATAAATAGATAGATAAATAGATAGTTAGATAGATAGATTGATAGACAGATAGGAAAGATATACAAAAAGATAGATAGATAAATAGATAGATAGATAGACAGATCGACAAATAGATAGATAGAAAGATAAATATAGAGATAGATAGACACATAAATATATATACTGATATATAGATAGATAGATAGATAAAAGATAATTAGACACATAGATAGATAAACAAATGAAAAATTAGATAGATAGATAGATAGATAGTAAGATATATAGATTGATTGATTTATAGACTTGTAAAAAGATAGACAAATAGATCGATACTTAGATAAATAGATCGATATATAAAAAGATAATTAGATTGATAAATAATAGATAGATAGAGATAGACAAATAGACAAATAGATAATAGACACAAATAGATATAGATAGATAGATAAATAAAAAGACACATAGACAGAAAGATAGATAGATAAATAGTCACATAGATAGATAGACAGATAGACAAATTGATTGATACATAGATACACAGATAGATAGATAGATAGATAGATAGATAGATAGATAGATAGATAAATAGTTAGATACATAAAGAGATGGATATATAAATAAATAGTGATATAGAAAGATAGACTAATAGAGAAATACTCAGATAGATATAAACATAAATAGGAAGAAAGAAAGATAGATAGATAGATAGACATATGCATATATTAATTGATTCACTCTTAGATATATAGAAAGAAAGACATATAGATAGTTTGATAGATAGATAGTTAGATAGTTAGATAGATAGATAAATAGATAGGATGTTGATAATTATATAGATAGATAGATAAACATATATATATTTAGATAAATAAACAAATATAAATATAGATATATGGACAGATTAAAAAATAGATTAATATATAGAGAGATATATAGATAGATAGATACCAAGAAAAATCAATAGATAGATAGACAAATAGATAGATAAATAGAAATTTAGATAGATAAATAGATAGATAAATTGATAGAATAATAGACTAATAGACTGAAAGAGAAATAGACTGATAGATATAAAGACACACATATGTATAGAAAAATAGATAGATATATATATAGATAGACACATAGATAAATAGTCAGATATAAAGAAAGAAAGATGTATATATAAATAAATAAATAGACACATAGACAAATATTTAAATAGAGAAATAGATAGATAGACAACTAGATATATAGATAGAAAGATAAATAAATTGATAGAAAGATAGGTAGATAGATATATATAGATAGATTGATAGGCAGATAGATAGATAGATAGATATAAATATATACACATTGAAGGATGGTCAAATAGTCAGATAGATAGATTTAGAGATTCTGAGATAGATAGATCGATATATATATTAATTGATAGTTATATAGATCAACAAATAAAGTGATAAATAGATATACAAATAGATATAAAGAAAGATATATAGATAAATAGACAAATATATAGATAGCAAGATATATAGTTAGACAGATAGTCACATAGACAGATAGATAGATAAATAGATAGATAGATATAAAAAATGGTAAATAAACTGATAGATAGAAAGATAGATAGACACTTAGAGAGATTGAATGATAGATAGATAGACAAATAGATAGAAGATATTTAGATAGATAGATAGATATACAAATAGATTGATAGACAGATAGATTGACATATAGATAAATAGAAAGATACATAGATAGGCAAATAGATAGATATACATATAGATAGATAGATGGATTGATAGAATGATAGATAGATAGACAAATAGTTAGATATACAGATATACAGATAGATAGATAGACATATAGACATATAAAAATATATATAGATTGATAGATAGACAAATAAATAGATAGATCAATAGATAAATAGATTGAAAGATAGATAATTATATAGATGGATCTATAGATACACAGATAGATAGACATATAAATAGACAAATAGTTAAATAGACAGATATAGAGAAATGAAAATTGATAGATTGGAAGATATAGAGATAATTAGATAGATATATTGATAGATAGGTACACAAATAGATAGATTGAAAGATATATAAATAGATAGACACATAGATAGTCAAATATTTTAATTGATAGATAGTCAAATAAACATATAGATTGAAATACAGATATATAGATAACCAGATAGGAATATAGGTAGATATATAGATAGATATATAGATATATACACAAATAGATAAATAAATAGATAGACAGAAAAATCTTTTGTTAGATAAAGAAATATATAGATAGATAAATATGCAGATATACTAGAATATAGATAGATAGATAAACATATTGACATATAGACATATAGTCAAATAGATAGATAAAAAGATAGACATATAGATTAATAGATAGGTAGATAGATTTATTAATAGATAAATAGAAAAA
This sequence comes from Sapria himalayana, assembly GCA_029783825.1. Classification (NCBI taxonomy): domain Eukaryota; kingdom Viridiplantae; phylum Streptophyta; class Magnoliopsida; order Malpighiales; family Rafflesiaceae; genus Sapria; species Sapria himalayana. Next base: position 103,196 of record JAREIK010001835.1, on the reverse strand, counting down.
TAGATAGATATACAAATAGACAGATAGACAGAGGCAAGCAAAAAGAAAGAAAGAAAGATAAAAAGATAGATAGCTAGATCGATAGATAGACATATAGATAGATTGACAGATATATAGATAGATAGATAGATAGTTTGATATACAATTAGAAATATTGATAGATAGATGGACATATAGATAGATAATTAAATATAGAAAGATAGATGTATAAATAGATAGATAGACAGACACATAGATAGATAAAAAGATAGACTGATTGATAGATAAATAGATAGATTGATAGTCTAATATTAAGAACGAAAGTTAAATAGTTAGACAGATAGACAAATAAACACATAGACAGACATACAGATAGATAGATGGTTTGTTAGTTAGTGAATTAAATAGATAGAAACATAAATAGATTGATTGATAAATTGATAAATAAATAACTAGATCCATAGACAGATAGATAAATAGATAAATAAAAGGTTAGACATAAAGACAAATAAATAGATAGTAAGATAGACATATAGACTGATATACAGATAAAGAGATATACATATATATATAGATAAATTGATAGATAGACATATAGATAGATTGGAAAAAAGATAGATGGATATGCACATAGAGTTATAAACTAAAAGACTAATAGAAAGATAGAGAGATAGATAGAAAGATAGATAGATAGACAAATTGAAAAAAAAGATAAATAGGTATACAAATAAATATATAGAAAGATTGATAGATAGATGGATAGATAGATAGAAAGATATATAGACAGATAGATAAATAGATAGATAGATAGGTAGGATAGTTAGACAGACAAATAAATAGATATAGAGATTGATAGATCAATATATATATATATATCGACAAATTTATTGATTCAAAAATTGATAGAAAGAAAGTTAAAATGTTAAATAGATAGACAGATAGACAGTTGCATAGATTGATATATAGACATAGACATATAGACAAATACATAGACAAATAAATAGATAGATATATATATATATATATAGATTTATTGATTGATTACCTCATATATTGATAGACTGATAGATAGAAAGATTGTTAGACATTTAGATAGATAGATAGAAAAATAGATAGTTTCATAGATATATAAAGAGATAGACACATAGACACATACCCACATAGGCACATAGACCTATAGACACAAAGACATATACAAATAGATTGATTCAAAGAGAGACATAAAGATATATATACACAATTAGACAAATTGGTAAAAAGACATATAGGTAAAAAGACATATACGAAAATAGAGAGAAATATAGATATTCAGATAAACAAATAATTAAATAGAAAGATAGAAGATAGATAGACATATAGATAGACAGATATATAGAATGATAGCTAGATTAATAAACAAACAGATAGGTAGTTAGATATATAGATAGACAGATAGATAGATATAAAGATAGATAGATTGATTGACAAATATATAGATTGATAGATATACAAATATACAGATAGCTATATAGATAAATAGATAGACAAATAGACAGATAGAAAAATAGATAGATAGAGAGATTGATAATAAATAAATAGGTAGATAGATACATAAATAGTCAGATACATAGATAGAAAAAAAGATAGATAATAGTTTGGATGATAGGTAGATAGAAAAATATAGATACACACATATATAGATAGATAGATAGATAGAAAGAAGAAATATAGATATATACAAAGATAGAGAGATAGATAGTAGACACATAGATAGAAAGATAGAGATATAGATTGATTGATAGACTAACAGCCATATAGATATATAGAAAGATCTATAGATATAAAAATAGGCAGATAGACAGATAGATAGATAAATAGATAGATAGATAGACATATAAGCATAAAAATAGATAAACAGATAGATAATTAGTTAGATATATTATAAGTAGATAGGAAAATAGATAGATAGACATATTGACAAATAGATAGATAGATAGTAAAATAGAGAGATAGATAGATAGACATATATCAAGATAGATAAATAGATTGATAGATAGATATATAGATAGACAAAATGATTGAGACACATATAGTCTAATTAAAAATTAGATAGATATATAGATAGACTGATAGTAGAAAGGTAATTAGATAGTTAGAAAGATAGATAGATAGAAAGATAGACAAACAGACAGATAGATAGATAGATAGATAGACACATATATAAATAGACAAATAGATAATTTGATTGATACATCATTAGATAGAGAGAAAGATATATGGATAAAAAGTAAATACACAAGTAGATAGATTTATATATAGACAAATAGATAGAGAAATAGATAGATAGATAGACAAACAGATAAAAAGATAGATAGATAGAAATATAGATAGAGAGATAGACAGATAGACAGATAGACAGATAGATATATAGATAGATAAATACACACATAGATAGATATATAGATCTTTAGATAGATATATAGACATATAGACAGATAGAGAAATAGACAAATAGATAGATAGACAGATAGACAAATAGATAGATATTCATATAGACATAAAGATAGATAGATAAAATGACAAATAGATATATAGATAATTAGACAGATAGATAGATAAATACATAGATTGATTATAAATAGATAGATAAAAATTCAAATAGACACATAGATAAAAAGTCAAATAGTATAATAAATAGAAATTGAGATAGATAAATAGACACTTACATAGATAGACAAATATATATATATATATATATATATATATATATATATATATATATATTAATATTTATAGACAATTAGATAGTTTAATAGATAGATAGTTTAATAGATCAATAGATAGATAGATAGTTTAATAGATCAATAAATAGACAGATAGGATGATAGATAGAAAAAGATATATAGATATATAATTATATAGATAGATTGATTGATAGATAGATGAATATATATATATAGACAGATAGACAAATGGTTATATTGATAGATAAACAAATAGATATATCAAAAGATAGATATATTGACAAATAGAAAGAGAAATAAACAAATAGATAGATAGATAGATAAATAAATAGAAAGATGGATAGATGGAATGATAGAAAATAGAAAGAAAGGTAGATTAGTAAATAGATAGAAAGTCTTATTAACTGATAGATATTTCAATAGTTAAACAAATAAACGTACCAAAAGATATACATATAGATTTTTAGGATGATAGATAGATAGATAGATATATAGATATATAGATATTTAGATAAATTGATAGATAGATTGACTGATAAACTAGTAGATAGAAATATAGTTAGATAGTTATATAGATAGACATAAAGGAAGAAAGTTAGTTACATAGATTGACACATAGACATATATACAAATAGATAGATAGATAGATAGACAGAAAGATAGATAGATAGTTACATAGATTGATTGACACATAGACATATATATAAATAGATAGATAGATAGACATATAGATAGACATGCAGATATATAGATAGATAGATAGATATACATATAGACATATTGATTAATAAATATATAGATAGATATATAGATAGATATATAGATAGATATATAGATAGATATATAGATAGATATTTAGATAGACATATAGACAGATAAATAGATAGACAGATAGATAGTCCAAAAGATTAATAGATTGATAGTCAAATAGACATATATATAGATAGGCATATAGATAGATATACATATAAAAAAGATAGATGATAGTTTGACACATTGTTAGTTTGATAGATAGATAGTTAGATAAATACATAGATAAATAGATAGACAAACAAATAGATAGATATATTGACAAATAGAAAGATAAATAGAAATAGAGATAGAAGCATAGAAGCATACTAGATAGACTATGAAAAAAATACATAGATAGATAGATATACATATAGATACATAATTGATAGATAGATAGATATTTAAGTAGATAAATATAAGATAGATAGATAGACATATAGACAAATATATAGATAGATAGTTATACGCATAGAAACATAAAGAGATAAATAAATAGACATATAGACAGGTAGACAATTAGACTAATACACTAATATGTAGTTAGATAGATTTATATACAGACACATAGATAAATAGTTATAGAGATAATTAAATAGATTGATAGATAGACAATTAAATAGATAGATATATAGACATATATATAGATTGATATATAGAAATACATATAGATATGTAAATTGATATACAGATAGGTAGAAAGATAGATAAATATACAAATAGACATATAAATAGATATAGAGATAGAAAGAAAGATAGATAGATTTATTAATAGACAAATAGTTATATAGATATATACACAAATAGATAGATAGATAGACATATAATAAGTTAGATAGATATACATATAAGACAAATAGATAGATAGACTAATAGATTGAAATATAGAAAATATAGATAAATAGTTAGACAGATAAACATAGAGATTATTTGTAAGTTAGTGAATTAAATAGATATAAAGATAAATAGATTGATAGATTCATAAATTGATAAATATATAGATATATTAATAAAGAGATTGACATATAAATAGTTAGACACATAGATAGATAAACATATAGATAGATAGATAGATGGATAGACAGATAGACTTTTAGACTAATAGACTAATAGATAGATATTGAGATAGATAGATAGATAGAGAGATAGACAAATTGATGGATAGATAGATAGATAGACAGATAGAAAATAGATAGATACACATATAGATAGATAGACAGATAGACAGATAGATAGATAGATAATGGATATATAGACAGATAGACAGATAGATAAATAGATAAGCACAAAGATATATATATATATATATCTAGATTGATAGACATACAGATATATTGATCAAATAGATTGACACATAGACAGATAGACCCATATACACATAAACATAGATTAATAGATAGATACAAAGAGAGACAAATAGATAGATAGACAAATAAACATATAGGTAGATAGATAGATAAGAAAATATAAAGATAGACATATATATAGTTAAGGAAATAGATCGATAGAAATATAGAAAGATTGAATGATAGATTGATTGATATATATATATATATAGAAAGATTGATAGATACATAGATACATAGATAGACAGATAGATAGTCTGATAGATAGTCTGATTAATAAATAGATAGATAGGCAGATAGATAGGCATACAAATTGCTAGATAGATAGATATAAATATATACATATCAATAGACACATAGATAGTCAGATATTTAAATAGATATATATATATATATATGGAAAATAGATAGCAAGATAAAAATATAGATAGATATATATATAGACATATATACATATAAATAGACATAGATATATAGATAGATAGATTGATAGACTAAAATATAGATAGATAGTAATATAGACATGTAGATACTCAGATATATAGATAGATGAACAGACAAAAAGACAAATAGACAAATAGAAAGGCTAATAGTCAAATAGGCTGATTGACAGACAGTGAGATAGATTAATTGACAGATAGATAGATAGATAGAAAAATAGAAAGACATATAAATATAAATAAAGATAGATAAATATGCTTATCAATAAAAAGATTTCAAGATAGATTCATAGATAGATTGATAGATAGATTAATGAACAATTTATTAGAAAAATAGATAGATAGAAAGATAGCTAGATATATCATTGTTGTATAGATAGATAGATCAAAAGATTATAAGAAATAAAGATAGATAGATAGATAGATTGATTGATTGACAAATAGATAGATAGATAGAAATATTGATGGATAGATAGCTAGAAAGATAGATAAATAAATTGATAAATAGACAGAAAACTAGAGAGATATATTGATTGAATGATTGACAAATAAATAGATAGATAGATAGATATATATATATATATAGATGTATAGATAGATGGATAGATAGATTAATAGATTATAAAGAATATAGATAGATGGATAGATAGATATATAGATTATAAAGAATATAGATAGATAGATAGGTAGATTAATTGACATATAAATATATAGATAGATAAAAATATAGATTGGTACATAGACAAAAAGATAGACAAATAGATAGATATTTGACAAATAGCTAGATAGATATATAGATTGATTGATTGACAAATAAATAGATATATATAGATATACATATAGAAAGACATATAGATAGAGAGATTATTAGATAGCAAAATTGACATATATATATATATATATACATAGATAGATTGATAAATTGATAATCAAATAGATAGAAAAATAGATAGATAGTTAGAAAGATAGATAAATTAGTAAATTCTATATATAGAAATATAGTTAGATAGATATATTGATAGATAGATAGATAGACATAAAGATAGACAAATATTTAGAATGGTAGATTGATAGATAGATAATTGATAGATATATAGACAAAAAGAAAGGAAGATAGATAGATATTAAACAGATTTACAGACAGACAAACAGACAGATAGATATATATATATATATATAGACATATAGACAGATAGTAAGATAGACAGATAGATAGTCTTATAGAAAGATAAAAAGATAAACAGACAGATTGATATTTAGTTTAAAAGATAGATAGACATATATACAGATAGGTTAATAGACAATTAGATAGACACATAGATAGATAAATAGAAAGACAAATAGATATGCCTAGATAGATAAAGAGTAAGATAGATAAATAAACTTATAGATTGACACAAATATATATATATATATATATATAGATAAATAGATAAATAAATAGATTGATAGATCGATCTATAGATTGATAGAGATATAGATAGATAGATAGTCAGATAGATAGATAGATAGATAGATTAATAGATACATAGATAGATAGACAAATAGATAAAAATATAGATAAACAGAAATATAGATAGATAGATAGGTAGATAGATAGACAAATAGATAGATAGATTTATAGACAAATAGACATATTAACAAACAAACTGACAAAAAGATTGACTAAAAGACACACAAATCGATATATAGATAGATATGTACATAGAATGACAGACAGATATAAATATAGATAACAAGATACATACATATAAAGATTAATAGATAAATTGATAGATAGATTAATAAACATATTGATAGATAATTTTATCGACTGATTGATAGTCATATGATAAATTAATTGATAGATAGATAGACAAATACATAAATACATAGACACACAGATAGAGAGAGAGAAGGAGATAGATCGATAGATTATTAGAAAGATATACAAATAGATACACATATTGATAGACAAATAGATAGATATATAGAATGATAAATAGAAAGACATATAGATTGATAGATAGATAGACAGCTAGATAAACAGAAAGATAGATAGATTGATTGATCGATTGATTGAGAGATAGATAAATAGATAAATTAACAGATAGATAAATAGATAGATAGACAAATACAAAGAAGAATGATTGATAGATAAATAGACAGATATATAATAGATATATAGAAACACAAATAGATAGATTAATAGACAGATAGACAGACAGATAGATAGATAGAAATATAGATTGACACATCGACAAACAAATAGATATACAGATAGATAGATAGATAGATAGATAAGATATATCTTTAGATAGATAAATAGATAGATAGATAGATTGTTTGATAGATATATAGGTAGAAAGATAAATAGATAAATAGACACATAGAGAGATAGATAGATTAATTGACAAATATATAGATACACAAATAGATAGACATATAGAGAATCAAATAGATAGATAGATTTAAAGAAAGATAGATAGACATACAGATAGGTAGGTAGGTAGATATAGAGAATGCCATATAGTTAGACTAATAAATAGATAGATAATAGATAGACAGATAGATATATATATATATATATACACATATTTATACACAGATAGATAGATAGATAGACATATATATAGATAAATAGATAATCAGATAGATAGACATATCGATTGACATATACAGTGGCAAATAGATATAGAAATTGACTGATTGATATATAGATAGATAAAAAGATAGATAGATGTATAGATAGATTGAAAGAGAAGTAGATAGACAGATATATAAATAAAAATATAAATAGATAGACAGACAGATACATAGACAGATAATAAGACTGAAAGATAAATAGATAGATAGACAAATAGATAGACAATTAGACAGATATATAGACCGATAGATAAGCAAAAATGATAGATAGATATATAAATAGATATATAGATTAATATATAGAAAGATACATATATAGAATGATTTACACTCATATAGATAGATAGATAGATAGACAGACATATATATATATATATATATATAGACAGATAGGTAGACAGATAGATAGTTAGTTAGATTGTTAGAGAGATGGATAAATAGATAGATTGACAAAAAGATAGACAAAATGATAAACATATAGGTTTATAGATTGATTGATTGATATAAAAATATATAGATAGATCGATAGACAAATAGATAGATAGATATATAGTTAGATATATAAATTGTTTGATAGAAATATTGATATACTAATTGACAAATAGATAGATAGATGGACAGATAGATACATAGATAGATATATAGGTAGATAGTGAGATATATAGATAGACAGAGAGATAGATAGATAGATACATAGATTTGTTGATTGATTGAAAGATAGATAGAAAGATAGGTAGGTGGATAGATAGATAGATATATTGATATATAGACAGATCGACATAATGATAGACAAATAGATATTTAGATAGTTAGATAGATATAGAGATATACAGTTATATAGATAGATAGATACATAGACACATAGAAACATATAAAAATAGATATATAGACATATAGATCGATAGCCAGATATATAGATAGATAGATATATATATATATATATATAATATTGATAGATAGATAGATAAGTAGATATATATCTGATTAGATATATAGATAGAGAGTCATATATATAGATAGACATATAGATACATAGTCAGATAGAATGATTGAGAATTAAAAAGATAGATAAATAAACAAATAGATAATTAGGCAGATAGAGAGATAAATAAATAACACTACAAGAAAAATCTCATATAGTTAGGGACAATTACTTAGCTAAATAGGCATTTTTCATCACTAAATAGGATATAGTGATGGATTAGCGATGGATCAATTCCCTATCTAAAGTACTTGTCGCTAAAATTTAGTGAGGAAAAATGTCCCTAGCTAAAAATTTAGTGATGAAAAAATCATTTGCTAAAAAAGTTAACTTCTCTAGCTAAATTAGCAAGGTAAATAATATATTCTAATACTAAATAAAAATAGTAACGAAAGATTCCCAAGCTAAAGTGCTGGTCATTAAATTTTAGCAACAGAAATGGTCCCTAGCTAAATAAATTTAGCAACGGAAATATTTATTGCTAAAATAAAGAATTACCTTTCTAAATTAGCTAGGGAATTTTCCCTAGCTAATTTAGCAAGGGATTTTTCCCTTGCTAATTTACAATAGATTTTTCCCTAACTATTTTAATTTCAAAAATATTTTTAAAATTTAATGTATTTTAAAATTTTTTAATAAATAATTTATTATTTTAATATAAAATTGAATAAAAAATGAAACTACAAATAATTTATAATAAACAAAAAATGAAATTATTTAATAACTTATTCTAATTCAATATTTTACATAATTGAAACAAAAAAATAACACAATTTTATTACATCTTATTCATCAATGTATCTACCGACAATGCATAAAGTATAATCTATCCGTGTATTGACATTGCTTTCTCTCCCTCAGCTCCTCCGATCATCATGTTTCTACTGCGACAAAGCTATCCGAGTTATGGTGCGTAATGTCTAATAAAAACTCCTTCACTTATACAAGCTTCGTATGGGGAACAATGCAGTACCACATCTGTAAGAAATTTAAACCACTCAATTAAAATAAAAAAAAATTAAAAAAAACTATGTTTTGATAAATATATATTACTATATTAAATATGTACAAATATACTAGCATTTAACTCATACATATATTACTACAGTATATGTACATATAAACTGCAGTATTATGCATACATATATACTGAGTACATATATACTTAGTATATATGTAAATAAAATACTATAGAATTATATTTACGTATATACTGACTATATACATATGTATATACCACTTTTGTGCCATTACTACTGCTCCCGCTATCGTTGCTACTACTGCTATTGCTACTGCCCTTGCTGCAGTTACTACCAATGCCATTGCTGCCGCCACTGCCACTATCGCTACCAACGTCGCCACTGCCACTACCGCTGTCACTGTTGTTGTGGTTGTTGTCGCTACTACCATGGCTGCTATCGCTGTTGCCGCCGCTGCCACCGCTACCGCCACTACCACTACCACTACTTCTGATGCCATTGCTAATGCCACTGGTAGTGTGCTGCTGTTGCCGGTGTGATGATGCTGTCGGTGCTACCACTACTACCGATGATGCCGGTGCTACTATTGCTGCCAGTGCTGCCTCTACTACCGCCGCTGCCGATGATGCCGGTGCTACTGTTACTGCCAGTGCTGCCTCTATTACCGCCGCTGCCGATGATGCCGGTGCTACTGTTGCTGCCAGTGCTGCCTCTACTACCGCTGCTGCCGCCATTTCCACCACTGCCTCTGCTATCGTCGCTGCCTCTGTTGGTGCCGCTGGTGCCGCCGTCGCCACCGTTGCCACTGCTATTACTACCACCACTATTGCTGCTACCGCCGCTACCACTGTGCCACTATTGCAGCCCTTGGCGCTGATGCCGACACTGCCTCCAATGCCATCTCTGCCTCTGATGCTGCCGCTGCCACTAATGCAACCGATGCCATCACTGTTGTTACTGCAACTACTGCTTCCGTTATAGCCGTTGCAATGGCCAGTGTTGACTTTACCATAGTAGTGACCTGTGCCGCTGCTGCGATGCAGCCCCTTCCGCCATTGCCATTGATGTTGTCTCTACTGCTGCCACTACCACTGCCTCTACCTCTATCGGCACTGCCACTACTATCATCACTGCCACTACTGCTGCTGCTACCACTACTGATAATAGGCTTTTACATACCTATAATAGGCTAAACTTTACCCAAAAAATTCGGAAATACACACACATAATTACAAATATTAAAAAGTAGTTATTATAGACATGAACAACCACAAATTAAAGTTGATTGTCATATAGCTTCAACAAAAATTTAATTAAATAATTTAATATTTTTATATTAAATTGAATAAAAACGAAATTTATAAATGAAAATTTTAAATTGAACAAAAAAAATTCATTTAATAACTTATTCTAATACAATATATTAAATAACTAAAACAAAAAAAAAATAACAAAATTATATTACATCTTATTAATCAATGTATCTACCAACTATGCATAAAGTATAATCTATCAATATATTGATGTTGCTTTCTCTCCCTCTGCTCCTCCGATCACTATATATCTATAGTGAAAAAGCTGTCCGAGTCATGGTACGTCATATATGTGAAAAATCTTTTGACCCATACAAGCTTCATATGGAAAATAATGCAGTACCATATCTGTAAGAAATTTATATCACTCAATCAAATCAAAATAAATAAAAAAAACTATATTTTGATAATATATATTACTGCAGTAAATATGTACATATATACTAGCATTTCACACACATATATATTACTACAGTATATGTACATATAAACTGTAGTATTATGCGTACATATATACTGAGTACATATATACTCAGTATATACATACATAAAACACTACAGTATTTTACGTATGTATATACTGACTAAATACATACGTATATACTACATTTGTTGCTGTTATTTTCATTCCTACTATTGTTGTCGCTCCTGTCGCGATCGCTATTGCTGACTCTGCTACCGCTGCCGCTTCTACTGGCATTGCGGCTACTGCTGGCACTACCACTATTGCCGGTACTACCCCTGCTGCCGATGCTGCCACTCTGCCGGTGCTACAGCTACTACCACCACTTCCACTGCTGCCACTATTACTACCACTACCGATGATGCCGCCACTGTTGCCACTGGAATGCTGCCACTGTCATCGTCACTGGCATTGATGGCGCCGCTACCTTTGATGCCGCTGATGTAGTCGCTACCTCCACTGGCACCATTGCCGCTGATGTCGCTACTGCCTTTGTTGTGCCTACTACCACTGCTGTCACTGCTACCATTGCTGCCACCACTACCATTGTTACTGCCGCTACCACTGATGCTGCCTCTACCTCTGTTGTTGCCTCTATTACTGCTGCCACTGCCGCCACTGCTACAACCATCACTACCACTACTACCGCCAGTGCCGCATCTACCACTACTGAATATAGGCTTTTACTTACCTATAATAGGCTAAAACTCTACCCAAAAAAATTGGAGACACACAAACATATTCACAGATATATAAAAACAATAATTATAGACATGAACAAACACAAATTAAAGTTGATTGTCATACAGCTTTAACAAAAATCCAAAAGATGTCCAGCAATTATATTTAGAGAGAAAGAGAGTGCAAAAATAAAATGTTTAGGAATAATAAAGATAAAATAAGCTAGGCCACCTTTTGATAAAACTAAAATTGGTAAATATGGGACCCATGCATTCGAAGGACCATGGCAATGTCTGAATGCTCTGAATCAGAATTTTTTCATGTGTCTCAGATAATGTGTCATGCAAAGATTCATAATTAGGTTAATCAAAAAAGCAAAGAACAAAACTAGAATAAAAACAATTGTAACCTACAAAAAATTTCATAATTATTTGCTACAAGTGGACAAAAATAAATAATAGTTCATAAATAAATTTCATACGAAATCATCCTCATAATTTGTAGGGAATGCTAGCCTGTCCTACGAGTTTTCGCAGCTGGATCTTGGAATGCTATATGTTGTGCCAATAAATCTAACCGTGACTCCATATAGGATATCTGCTGTTGCATTACATTCTTAATTTCTTTCATCTCATCATTCATTTCTTTAATTTCTTGCATTTCTTCCATCAAATTAGTAAACTGCTCATCCTTCTATTCTTTAATTTCATATATTTCTTTCTTCAATATTAGATATGTGCTCATCCTTATATTCTTTAATTTCATATATTTCTTCCTTCAAATGAGATATCTACTCATCCTTCTTTTTCATTTTGGTCTTCATATCTACAATACGTTCATTTGTTTCCATTGGTTGTTGTTTGACTGCCTCGTCCACTATACGGAGACAGATGAATTAGAAGCTCGATTGTTACAACAAAATGCCACTACCTTCGAGCCAATTTTATACACTCGCTGCATCTTATGACCTTCTATGGTCTCCAAATAAATAGGACATAGTCACTTGGTTGAAGATACATAGAACTCTCAACTTGTTGATGAGAAACTGTCACACATTCCGCCATTAGGTCCTGAGATAAAATAGAGAATAAAACTATTCTAGATATACAAAAATTAAATAGATATTTTGCATTCCAAATAATTTTCAAAATGTACTATAGTATTATAAAATCTTAGTAATATAACAATCATCTAAGACTTGTTATCAATGAACTAACCATCCACTTTCTTCACAAGCATCTTCCTGAAAATCTCATAAAAATTTGGATCTCGACCCAATTCTCCAGCCTAGAATATATTTTTATTAAGTCATTAAAAAACAAGTGATCAAAAAATTTAACAAAATTAATAAAACTATGCAGAGATTTTATTATTGGACAATTAGGACAACCACTAAATATATAAATAGTTTAAAAATTTAAAAGTGTACCATATCTCGAGCATGCTCAATGCTCGACTTTGACCTTCCTGTGTGTCGACAACTTCATGTTCCTAGTCCAGCTACCTCACTTCGTCGATTTTTGCTGGCAACATCTGATTTTTTTCTTTACATCTGGCTCCTCCCAATACTTAAGGTACTCGGGCTAGTCATCCTCTGATATAACATTAGGCCTATTCATTATTATTTTCATGTAGGATCAAACTACTCGCACTTAAATAATACAATCCTATTATTTTCGAGTCTAGGATACTCAAACTCAATAACTTCTTTGAGTTTACCATAATAATCAATCTCATCTACACTTTAACCTGCGCCTTTAATACATACACTACTATTCATTGTTATTTTAGAAGAATCACGCCTGATTGTGTGAAATTTATATCCATTAACAAAATACCCAGGATAGGTTGTCACATATCTAAATGGGGTTTTACTTAGATTCTGAATAAAAATATTTGAATCTCTATTTGAAGGATCAATTACCTGTGACATAAATTAAAAAATTAATATTAACAAATAAAAGATAATAATAAATTAAATAATTTAAAAATTTAACACTTAATAATTCTGACATAATGTTTGAACCAATTCACAAATTCAAGATCTGGCATATAATCGATATCATTGCTAGAAATTACTGGTTGCCTATATTTTAACTGCTCAACATAAATACTACACAAATATAAAAAGAAAGAAAAAAATGTATATAAATTTTTAATAATTCATATTAAAGATAAAATTAAACTATGCTTAAGCTGTAAACCATTTTGTGTATACATACTCAATATATGGTACAACCTCCTCACTATTAAGTAAAACATAGCTTTAGGTTGCTTTGTACTCTTCATCTATCATACATCTTTTTATTTCTCTTCCAAATGCTATTCTAGAGTTATTGAAGATATATAATTTGTTCACAGAATCATCTTCTACCATCACATCACCTTCATCATTCTGAGGCATATTTCTATACTTTGTATTGACATGATCCTCAAAATAATAAGAATAAAATGATGATGCTTCTTCTACTAAAGATGCATTGTAAATTGAACCTTAAACTTTTACCTTATTTCTAACATTCATTTTCAACTTACGAAGATACCTACAACCACAATGTTAGGTTTCAATTATATTAAATTACAATATTATTTTATGTACAAAATAATAAAACACAGCAAATTATATGTATTTACCTCTCAAAAGGATACAGCCACCTGTATTGCACTAGCCCTGCTATCCTTGCTTCATATCCCAAATGGACCGGAAAATACTCCATTGAGTCAAAAAAACATGGTGGGAATATCCGTTCAAGCTTACAAATAATAAGTGAAATGTCATTCTCCAGCCTCACCATGTCATCTATTTTGATTGTGGTTATAGTTAGCTATTTGAAAAATAAACTAAGTTCTGTAAGGGTCTTCCAAACACTTAGGAGAAGTAATTCACATAATGCAATTGGTATTAATCTCTACATAAATATATGATAGTCATGACTTTTCATTCCAAATAACTTAAGATTTTTCATATCCATGCATCTACCCATATTTTACACATATCCATCATGGAATTTAAATTTTTTAACCTATTCACACAATATCTATCTTGCCTTCTTATCAAGCATGTAGTAATCTTTCAGAAATTTTTCTATTGCCACATTCAATTTCATTTCAGGATGCCGATAGTAATCATTCAGCTCTTGTCTTGATTTTAAAGTATTTTTTGTTTTTCCGTCTACATTAAGGACAATGTTGAAAACATTGTCAAATACATTTTTTTTAAATATGTATTACATTTAAGTTATGACGAATTAAATTGGACTTCTAATAAGGCAAGTCCCAAAATATACTACATTTCCTCCAGCCAAATATTTTGCATATTGGTCCATTACTTCCAGTAGCATCCTTTTCAGTTACCTTCTTCAAACCTAATCTCTAAATCTCTATAATAATATTATCTTCTGAATGAATAGCTGGTGCGACTATCATCACAGTTTTATTTTTTCGAAATACAATTCTATTTCTTCAAAATGGATGATTCGTATGTAGAAATTTACGATGGTTATCAAACCATAATTGTTTACCACTAAATTAGAGGGTAAATACATAAGAATTTATCATACAATATGTGAATGTGAATCATCCTACAGTACTCCAGCCAGACAACATTGAATATGCAATAAAGTCACCTACCGTCCACATAAGGGCTACCTGTATAATGAAATTTTGCTTCTTTGAGATATCATATGTATCAATGCCAAAATCTCACAAATGATTTAACTCTGCAATAAGAGGCTATAAGAAAACATCCAGCATGTCTTTAAGATTTTTTGGCTCTAGAACCAATATGACAAAAACGTATATTGCTCCTTCATACACAACCACGGAGGCAAGTTACAAGGTGTCACTATGACTGGCCATGTTGAATACTATTGTCCAGATTGCCAAAATGACTGAAATCCATAAGTGTAGAGACCCAATCTCACATTTTGATTTTCAGCTGCAAAATCTTGAAGTAAATAATTAAAATGCTTCCAAGCAAGTGAATCAGATGGATGATGCATTACCCCTTCTTCAAGCTCATTCTCAGAATGCCACCACATATCATTTGCTGTAGCATTTGATGCATATAGTCTTTGTAATCGAGGAATTAATGGAAAATTATACATCTTCTTAAATACAACCTTCATTTTTTGTGGCATATCTACAACACGAGTTGCCTTTTAAATCTAGGATGATCATAAAATATACAACTAATTAAATCACTATCGCCACACCAATATAACATACATCCATTTAAACAACAATCAATTTTTTTGACTCCATTCCTCGTAGTAATTTCTTAGTGTTGTAAAAGGTTTTAGCGATCAAATTATTATCTGGAACAATCTTCTTCAACAGTTCTGTCACCTGATCAAATAATTTCTCAGACATATGATTTTCTGACTTAATGCTCATAAGTCGAGCCACAAGTGACAATTGCGAATGTGTTTTATAACCAAGCTACAATGCTTTATTTGCAGCTTAAGCATTTCATAAAATTTCTAAGCTTGAGGATTAGTTGGTTCATCCATGTACATCATATTGAAGTCAGCACCAGCAGCTTACGTGATCATTCTATGGTATGTATTTGATGATTCTTCACCACAAGCAAATGATTCAGTACCCTCATTTTGGTCAATGTTCAGAACCTTTGTACTTTCACCATGATAAATCCAAACAAAATAATTTGGCACAAAGCCATATTTTGCCAGATGGTATCTTATAGTGTTTGCATCATTAAAAGAAATATTCTTATGCTTGCGATGATTACTTGAACACTTTATTTTTTTTCCATCCATCCATCTCGATTGACTACATGCAAAATTGATGAAAGTTTCAAGCCCACTCAAAAAATATTTATTCAAAAATCCATTAATAAACCTATGTATATCCATTAACGATTTGAACTAATTTTGTCCCGTTTTATTTACAAAAATTAATGCTCAATCATTATTTTGAATTAAACATTCTATTACTTCAAAATACAATAATATTTAAATAAAATTTCTTATAGATGAATATTTAAAAATTAATTATCATGAATATTGACGCAATGCATTAGAAGAATCTACATAAATAGATAAAGCCACTTTTAGTACGATAAAGATTAATAGATATCACAGTAATATTAGATAAAGGGAGTAAAATATAATGTTGCACAATAAAGGAAAGAAAAAAAGAAAGACATTTAATGTTTGGAGGGGGAGAGGGAGAGAGAGAGAGCAAGAGGGAGAGAGAACAAGAGGGGGAGAGAGCAAGAGGGAGAGAGAGCAAGAGAGAGAGAGAGAGAGAGAGAGAGAAGGTGGAGAGAGAGAGGGACAGAGAAATGGGAAGATGGGTGGAGAGAGAGAGAGAGGATAGAGAGAAGGAGCGAGAGAGAGGAGGAGAGAAATGGTGAAAGGGAGAGATAGGGGGAGAGAAATTTTTAAAAGGATAGAGAGGGAAAGAGAGAGAGAGAGAGAGAGAGGAAGAGGGAGAGGGAGAGAGAGGGAAAGAGAGAGAAAGAGGGAGAGAGAGGGAGAGAGAGAGGGGGGATGAGAGAGAACAAGCAAGAAAGGAGAGCGAGAAAGAAAATAACAAGAGAGTGTGTGACACATAAAGAAAAAGAGGAATAGAGTGACATAAATAATTAGAGAGGGAGAGAGAGACAGAGAATGTAGTGTTAGAATGAAAAATTATATAAAAAAATAAAATTTCTTATGTATAAATCTATCAAATATTATATCTTTTGTCATACATAACATCATATTTGAGCCTGAGGGCCAAGGGATGGTATTAGGTAAGGGTACGATCCTTATTTGTATTATACCATATATGTGCCTGATCAACGGACACTATCATTCTACATGCTTACATATTGTTGATGATATATCTTTTGCCATTTAATTTTAAGTTAGTGCAACAAATTAGTATTATCTCATATATAATTATATGTTAGGATACATATAGTAAATGTAGTTATAAATAGTTAAATATAGTTAAAAAGATAATTATATATAGATATATGCATACAAGTAGTTATAAGTAAATATAAATAAATCTATACAAGGTTATAAACAATTATATAGATTTACTTATATGTATACATAATTAAAAATAAAGTTATATTTATTTATATAGAGTTATTTATAGTTATAAGAATATTTATATATAGTTATACACATATAGTTAAACATTGTGTTGTATGTTTATATACATATAATTATAAATATTGTTACATGTAGGTATACATATAGTTACACGTATAGTTAAATTTATATTTATACATGTATGTATATATATTTTATCATATAATTTCATATATTTATACATAAAGTTATGTATAGGTATGGATATACTAAAATACATTTTTTATACTAATATTTAAAAATGTATATAAAATAAATATTGTTAATTATATATATATATATAGTTATGTATGACATTTTTAGAGTTATACATATAGTAAATAGAATTATTTATTGTTATATGTTATAATAACTACAACAAAACTTCAAATTTATGATGTTTTATTCCTATATGTTTTTAGAAAATGTTATTATTCTATTTGTAATTAGACATGTCATGACATTTTTCTAAAAATATCATTATTCGGAACATGTTTTCTATTTTTATGGCACTTACTAGATGTATCATTGTTAAGACTAATATATTGTTAAGACTAATAGATTGTTAATACTAATAAGGGGCTGAAAATTATAAACCTTGTCACTATTATAAGTGTCATGGATATGAAAATATTAATTTTGAATTTATTGATTTGGAACTAATTAGTTTGTATTTTTTATTTGTAAAATATGTAATAGGTTTTAAAATGGTGCTGGCAAAAAACAGGAAGAGTTGAGTGGAATAGTCTCGGCCTACTTCTCTATGGCTTCGTTTTCCATTTCTTCATTGATGGAATTCTCTTTGCTTATTTATATCCTTCATCCTCTGGGTTGTTATATTCTTGCACATGATCTTAGTGAATAGATTCTTACGTGTTGCACGACATGTCCTCGCCACCCTTTATTATTAATTTAGTAGATATGTTACTAAAATGCATGATGCTTAATGGATACCCTTGTTATACGGAAAATTTTAGTAGATTGGCATGACAAAATAAAAAGCTGATAAGGAGTATAAATTGGGATCGAAAGAGAGAAATTGTAGTCAATTACTCTTGTCATCAATTTCTACACGGCTTATTTTATGAACTATAGAAAGTGGAGTTGTACATGGCTTATGCAGCATATCTTTGAAATCGTGTGTTGTGTTGCTATTTTGAGAAGTTTAATTAGTAATAGTTCCTTTAATCAATGCTGATTGTGTGATATTGGTGCTGGGTTTGTCGGTGATTTTGCCTTAGTTATCTGCTTTCTATTTTTAGGCTACTATTCTGCCAAAGAGTAATAATTAATTTATTTCCATTTCCCATTTTAATGCTCAGTCTGTAGTTCTTCTTGCAAAGTCCAATTTGTCAATTACAAGGGATATAGAGTGGGCAAATATTGTTGTTGATTTTAAGCAGGTGATTATCCATTCTTTTTTATTTTTGATCTCGTGCCATTTGTATACATGTTATTCAATTTGTTCTCTCATCCTCTGTTTTTATGACTATGAAAGGATGGAAAAAAAGGAGGCTATAATTCCTAAAAAGGTGTGCTCTATAGTCATGCCATTCCAAAATTAATTAGCCTAAGGACCTAGAGACATGTAATGTCATATCTATAAATTCGTCTAGGTCACGTATTTATTTATTTTATGTTAGATATTACAGCAAAGTCAAAATATATTATTATCTTGTATAGAAATAGATGATAGGTAAATTAATACTCACCTAATTAAATACTTTTACTTTATTTTTTAAATGATTAATATACGTTGAGAAGTTTGAATAGAATATTACTATCTTCCTCACAAAAAGAAAAAAAAGAAAAGAGGGATATTATTATCAAAAAAAGATGTACCTTATGTACCTTGGAATATTGATTATAGTAAATGAGAAATTAACCTAAGTATTTATAAAAATAATATACACAAATAAGGATTTTACTATCAAAAAGAGAATATATACATTATATACCTTTTATACATGGTAATATTGATTATTAAAAACAAGAAATTAAGCAAAGTATTTGTTAAAATAAGCTACACAAATAAGGAAAATAAGATTTAGGGGTCCAGTAAATAGTATATAAAATTTTTAAGTAGCTAGAAATAAATAAAATAATATAGTTAAAAGGAAAATAGATGGCCAATTAAAATTTTCCTTTTCTCAAAACACTATTTATTTTCTTTTCCTTAGACATGTTTGATAAAAAAATCATCTTATTTTTTCTTTTCCACAATGTAATGTCTTTTTTTCTGATAAATTAGAGAATTAGCTTTTATCTCAAATATGATTTAAATAATTTTTCGTTAAAAAAATAACAAAAAAAGGAATAAAAACCTATAATGCACTAGAATGCATGATGGGAGGTTCTAGGATCGGATTTGGAGGAGAGTAAAATATTTTTTTCTTAATAAATTGACTTTTCTCACATTTGACTTTTATATAAAGAATAATTAAATGATATTTTTTGTTTAAATATTTTTTTTTCTAAGAATCATACTAACAGTGAGAAAAAATTTCTCATGTTTAAATATTATTCTAAACATGTTGCCTATGTAAACAAATTCAACATAATTACAATATTAATGCTCATCCCTTCTATCTTATATCTGACATGCTTATTAATATTTTATTAAATTGATTTTTGAATTTTCTTTTAACGGATAAAAAAGAGGTTGCTAAATGAATAACATTGGAATGTTGATATGTTCTTCCATTTGAAGTGTGATCACTATTGGAAATAATTTGTTCTTTAAAAATAAATCATTCATGGATCTCAAAGTATAGAAGATAGAATGAATATGAAGATGGAGTTGAATGTTTTGTTGCATTTGCAAAACAAAATTCTGCAAATAAACCCTCCATTAAATGTCTATGCTTACAATGTGGTAATATGATTTTCAATACTCCTCAAAAGATTCAAGACCATTTGTTTTTCTTTGGAATTGATCAAAGTTACCATACATGGTATTGGCATGGAGAGGCAGTTCCAAGTGGCCCACCTACCATAAGAGCAGAACATTATGATAGACTTCAATTTGATGATCAACGTAGTACAATAGAAATAGTTCAAGCTGCATATGATGATTGTCAAAATGATACTGAATTGTTTGCAAGATTACTACAAGATGTAGAAAAACCATTATATCCTTGTTACAGAAACTTTACAAGATTTTCTGCCTTGATCAAATTATACAACTTGAAAGTACGTTTTGGGTGGTCTGATTATACTTTTCAGAGCTTTTACAAATACTTGGAGAAATGTTACCTTTAAACAATGAATTGCCTTTGTCAATGTATGGACCGAAAAAAAGATTAAATTCTTTGGGAATAGAATATGAGAAAATACATGCATGCCCAAATGATTGTGAACTTTATCGGAAGGAGTTGACAGATGTATCCTTATTTCGTACCTGTCGAACTTCGAGGTGGAAGACAGATAACACAGGAACTAAGAGGAAAAAAGGAGTTCTTACAAAAATAATATGGTATTTTCCTCCAATTCTAAGATTTAGAAGAATATTTCAATCATCAAAAATTGCAAAAGACCTCATACGGCATGTTGAAGAAAGAAATTTTGATGGAAAAATGCATCATCCATCAGAATCACCATCATGGAAGCAAGTCGATCGCAGATGGCCTGAGTTTTTCTTAGAACCTAGAAACTTGAGAATTGCAATTTCTACAGATGGCATTAATCCTCACAGTTCATTTAATAGTAAACATAGTTTTGGCTCATTCTCATGATAATTTACAACCTTCCTCAATGGTTGTGCATGAAAACAATATTTATGATGTTATCTTTATTAATTTCAGGTCCACGACAATCTAGCAATGACATTGATGTCTATTTAGCACCGCTAATAGAAGATCTAAAAACATTGTGGGAGGTCGGAGTTTAAGTTTATGATACACATAAATAAGAAATCTTTACCTTAAGAGCCATTCTATTATGGACAATCAATGATTTTTTCTGTATATGGAAACATGTTAGGCTACACAGTTAAAGGATATTATGGTTGTCCAATATGTGTAGAAGAAACATATTCTTGTAGGTTAAAGCATGGAAAAAAGAACACATATACTAGAGATAGATGGTTTCTTCCAAGAAACCATCCATATAGGAAACAAAAGAAAGTATTTGATGGAAAACAAGATTTTCTCTCACCTCCACAAATAGTGACTGGTGATAAAATATTAAAAAAAATAAATGGAATTTGTAATTCTTGGGGAAAAAAAAGGTTAATCTGGGAAAATCTGAAATCAACAATACAAATTGTTGGAAAAAGAAGTCCATATTCTTTGATCTTGAGTATTGGAAATATCTTCATGTTCGTCATAATTTGGATGTAATGCATATTGAGAAAAATGTTTGTAGAAAAATTATTGGTACCTTACTCAGCATTGTAGGTAAGACAAAGGATGAGCTTAATTCTCGCTTTTATCTTATAGATATGGGCTTAACGAGCGAATTGGCACCATGGTTTGAATCGAAGAGAACATATCTCCCTCATGCATGTTATACACTTTCTACAATGGAAAAGGTGTTTTTCCAACTATTTTCACAATTGAAGGTTCCATATGGATATTGATCAAACATTCGAAACCTTGTGTCAAAGGAAGACTTGAAACTTTATGGATTAAAATACAATGACTATCATGTATTAATGCAACAATTTTTGCCTATTTTGTTACGTTCTATCTTGCCCAAGCATGAGAGGAATGCTATTTGTAGATTGAGTTTCTTTTTCAATGCTCTCTGTAGTAAATTCGTTGATGTTCCTTCATTAGATGAGTTACAAAATGAGATAGTGGTGATATTATGCTTGTTTGAAAAGTACTTCCCACCTTCATTCTTTGATATCATGGTGCATCTTACTGTGCATCTTGTAAGAGAATTGAGACTTTGTGGACCGGTTTACTTTAGGTGGATGTACCCATTGAAAGGTTTATAAAAGTGTTAAAAGGCTATGTATGAAATCGTACTAGACCTGAAGGTTGCATTGTAGAATGCTATAATGTAGAAGAAGGAATCGAGTTTTATACCGAGAACTTATCAAATGTGGAAGCAATTGGAATTCCTAGTAGTTCAAACATTGACCAAAAAGTCGGGGCACTAATATTTGGAGGTCTTACTATGAAGGTCGATTCCAATTTATGGTTATAAGCACATCATTATGTGTTGGAAAATACCTCAATTGTCCAACCTTATTTTGAGTAAGCACCACTAACTTTTTGTTTCTTTATTTGTTGTACATATAATATATTACACTAATTATTTAATTATTATACTAGACCTAATAGAGAGCACATGCAATGGCTCAAAGTGAAACATTCACTGTCAATCAAAAAGGCAAAAGTGGTTACAGGATGAGCATGCTCATACTTTTACCTTTTGGTTACGACAAATGGTTCTACAATGGTTTCTTTAATTTTCATTTTCTTTTACATTAATGATTAACATATAAATGATAACTGGAACTTATTTCTATACGTTGAAGTTGCAATTGGAAATAATGAACCTGTATCTGAAACCCTTAAATGGATAGCTGATGGTCCAAGCTATTATGTGATGAAGTATAATGGTTATGTCATCAATGGGTGTCAATATAATACCAAGAAGTATGATATTTTACTAGCTACCCAAAATAGTGGAGTTAGTATTGTAGCAACGACCAAGCAAATTGCTAGTGCTAAGGATAAAAATCTTATTTTCAGGAAACTTTGTTTCTATGGAGTTATTACTGAGATTTGGGTCTTTGATTATACAATGTTTAGAATTATAGTCTTCAAGTGTGATTGATTTGATAATAAGAATGGAATCTAAGTTGATGATCTTGGGTTTACCTTAGTTGACTTTAGTAGATTGGCTCATAAGTCAGATCTGTTCATATTAGCCTCCCAAGATAAGAAAGTATTCTATGTACAAGATGAGCTTAATCTAAGATGGTCAGTTGTTTTGTCAACTCATCAACAAGACTTCTCAAAAAGAGCAAACGATGATGATCCTATGGACATTTCTTTTGAACACAATCCAGTCATATCTTCCTTGCCACACGTTGAATTATTTGATGCAATGGATGACTCTGATCAAATTTGTATTCGAGATGATTGTGAGGGAATTTGGGTTGAGAACAAATCAAAAATGTTTCCAAATTATATCTTTGTTATAGTATTGTGAATTGATATGCTACTATAGTTTTTTGTATTTTAAATGTTTGCTTACTAGTTAATTTATTACTTTTTGTTATTAGATGATTGTTATGCTTTCAATTTTAGTTAATGTCAGGTTGACAATATTCAAAACATTGATAGTATTATGTTTTATGCAACGCAGCTGATTAGGTAATGCCTTTAATTAGTTAATTTTTTATTCTTTAATTTTTTTTTGGATATTTTAATACTTTTATTTAAACATTATAATTATTTTTATGATAGGTATGGAAACAGAACAACAAGATGAAGCAACTACAAGGAATAGATGTGGGGGGATCACAAGAAAGACTATGATTATCAAGAATAGGAGCAAAGGAATAAAACTTGCAGTAAAGTATAATGTTGATGGTGTTTATGTCGGACAAGCTGTGGTGCATCTCACAAGTAATTTAGGCGTATTGACACGTACCATGGTCCCAATTAGATATAGCATTGGCACTATGTACCTAAGCAATTGAAGAATAAATTGTGGGACTCCATTGAGGTAAACTAGTATTTTTATTTCTATCTATAACTTTTTCTAATATATTTGCAAATTTTCTTAACAACTAATAATATTTTCATTACTTCTAGGCTGCATTTACATTGGATTGTAAAAGTAAAAGGAACTATATGAAATCACTAGGTAGGTGCTTTAGATCTTTCAAGAACATGTTGACTGAAAAGTATATCATTCCTTTCAAAGACCAACTAGAGCTTCTTTAAAAACCACCAGTTTTATACAAATTTATTGAAGATGAAGATTGGACAATTTTTGTCAACGAAAGATTCTCTCAATGATTTCAGGTAAATTTCTAATTATTTTCATGACATATATTCATTTTTTCTTTACTTAATATAAATTAAAATTTGTAGGAGTTTAGAGAAGTTCAAAAAGAAAGAAGGAAAAAGCATATTTATAATCATCATCTTAGTAGGAATGAATATGCTGGTCTTGAGGAAGAGATGGTAAGTTAAAGATATTATTAATTTACTTTTTATTTTATGTTGAATTTGCCTAGAGACTCATTATATTACATTTCAATATTGTAAAAGTTGGTAGAAACCGGCTTTACTAAAGTCCTTGATATAAGTGTATTATGGAAGAAAGCAATCGAGTAAAAAGATTGCACGTATAATGAAGTGGTCATTCCTGTAGTGGAGAAGATTGTAAGTATAAGTTATGGAACATATATTTCACTTACGTTAATAACTTATTTATATTAACCAATATGACATTTAATTTATAATATCATTGTATATCATGATAAGATGTTGCAACAATCACAAGAAAGTAGTTTGAGTTTCAATGGAAATGACATACTTACTGAAGCATTGGGAACTCCTGAATATAGTGGTCGAGTACGAGCTAAAGGAATGAATTATACACCACGACAATATTTTCATTCTATGATAGATCGTGCTTTGCGGGAATTTATGAAAGAATCGCAAAAGCGAAAATCAAAGTTTGAGGCAGAGATTTTATTACAACTCTCTTAGATGGTACCCATTGCACCTCAATCTGATGTAGGTAGCTCTAACATGCTCCAAAATCATATTGTCCTATCTGAAAGTGTTGAGCAACCAAAACGACGAGTAGATGACTACACTCCTCCAACACTAAAAGCAAACAAGGTAAGTTGTATTTAATATTATGTTATATAATAAAAATGTGTTAACACAAACTCATAATTTTCATATCAACTTACCTAGTTGAGTAATTCCTATATAGAAGTATTGCTACAATATAAGTTTGTATAATAAATTATATTAATAAGCTCATTAAGTTATGATAACTTAATTTTGTCTAACTAATTCTTTCCTAATTAGAAATTTTTAACTTTAGATTATTGCATATAACTAAACAATATTGTTTCATTTTATAGATAAGGAATTATCAATTGGCCATAGGGACAAAAGAAAATCTAGTTGCAGCTGTTACAATGGTACTTGAATGTGGTGCTAACTTCCTTGTTGCTATGGATGTTTCTTATGATCTAAATGCATAACTTTTTGTACCTATTCCAAGCCAAATTACCACTATTGGAGATGCTATTGGGCATCAAATTTTATGGTATGCCCAATTAGTCATTCTTACTACTCATCGCATCCAGGTATGTGCATATTTTTAAAATAAAAAATTTCTTGTTGCTAATAAAAAAAAAATTTATATAGGAAAATTATTATATATACTATGATATTTTATGTTTGATAGGATTCAAAGAAATTTAAGAAAAGGAGGAATAAAGAGAGTACATTGAGTATTAAGGATGAGAATCTGGTAGATATCAAGAACTTTGCTACATTAGTTTGGTTGTTGTTTAATGATGAGATGGTACATGTAGTAGAAATCATAAATGATGTTTTTGGAAAGTCTTTTAAGACCTTCTTGATGGAAGAAGATATGGATATCATAATTTCATCAACAGAGCTGTCATTTAATTGCCTTATGTTCTATATATGTTAAGAGAAACATTTAATATGTTTTTCATATATTTTAACTATCTTATTTATGCTTTAATTTTTCATAATGAGAATTGTAATTAATATTAGTTAAATTAAAATATTAAAACTTTTAAATATTGTGTGAAATTAAATCAGGCACTTACATAAAAAGATAGTTTATGCTAAAGAGGCAGAGCGATTTATTTTTGTAATTCCTACATTAGTTTCCAAAGCTGGATTGGGAGAAGCAAGCAAGAAAAATAGGTCAAGGGTTATAGCTAATTAGTTAATGAATGCAAATAATGCTGATTTTGTTTTTATTCTATAAAACCATGGTAAGTTATTAAACATAAGTAAGCTTATAAGTATGCATATTTATCAAATTATAAATTTTATGTAGTTACACTCATGTTAATTTTGTAGTTGTCATTGGGTTTTGGTGGTACTTGACATAAGGACTTTGATCACCTATTACCTTAATTTCTTACATAATCAACATTCAGATGATCTTAAAGACATTGTTAATATGTAAGTTTTTCCCTTAATATTATAGAATGAAGCATAGTTGGTAAAAAAATTTATTTACTTCATGCATGGCTCTAAAAATTTATCCACTTAAAAAACATAAATCGTCAAAATGAGAGCCAAATTGGGTTGTATTAGGGGTAAATAACTCATACTCTGAGTAATAAAATATTTAGTGTCTTCTTCTTAATTTTAAACTTATTACAATATATATAATGATTTTATTCCATTCAATGCCCGAGACAACAAGGTAGTGTTGAATGTGGATACTATGTGATGAGATATATGAGAGATATCATTCTCGATCAAGGATGTCATACAACAAAGGTATATGTTGATTTTTTGGTTCTCAATATATCAATGTTTTTTTTATTTTCCAATGTAATTGATAAAAATATTACTTTACTTTTCAATACTTTAATGGGATAAAATCATACAACAAAGATGAGTTGGATGAAGTACGATCCGAATGGGTGATGTTGGTGACTCAATTAATACTTTCCTCAGTTTGAAAAGCATTGGGGACACCTTTTTGTATTGGAGCATGCACAAATTTTGACATTTCCAACTTTAACTTTTGATGAGATTCATTCTTTATCTCTCTTTTGATCCAAACTATGACTGAAAGTAAATTGTTAGACATAATCATTTGAAGACATTTTAGTATTTTCCTTACACGTTCATAATATTTCTCTAATTTCCAGTAGTTGAATTACGTTAGTATATTGTATGCATGATTCATAGGTGTTTAAAAGGAAACTTTTTTTTTGATGAAGTTAGAAGATCTTCCAACTTTGGAATGGTCCATGATCTATTATGATAATAAAGGTATTTTTCATAATGATATCAACTTTATTACATCTTACTAACTATTAAATATTTTAAAATTGAATATGCAATTGGAAGTTTATTGTTATCATTTTATCTTTTGTTTTTGTTGTCAACTATAGATTTTTTTGTAGATTGGATATGGACAAATTTAAGATTTCGACTTTTGGCTTCAATACTTTACCACAGCATTGTAAATTACATTTTCACCCTTATAAAACACAATGATTATTTCAAGGCACAATATTTTTTTATTACGTAGCCTTTTATTTTATTAATGAATCTAAAACTATAAGTTGATTTGACTACTATATATGTGTAATCAATAGAACATGAAATTACATTACATAGCATCTAATCGAGTTTTTTTAATATATTGGGAAGATGACAGTAATTTAACTTTTTCTTTTATTAAATTTAATTGGTTTTTGTAGTGTTTCTTTAAGTAGTTTGTGAGATCTTTCAACTCACTACACATATATATGTTTTTAATGAATTATTATCATTTTGTATTTTAAAATATTTGATCAACTTTTATACCATAATTGATAAATCTATTGCTTTATATTTTACCCATTACTACCAACTTTTGTTTTGTTCTTGTTAAATTTTTTTAATCATATATGTCAATTGTTATATAAATTATTTTCATGATATGTTGTTATCATTCCTTCATTTTTATTTTGCAATGCTCTATAATATTTTTTTTTGCAAGTGTAATTAATTATTGTTCATCATTTTGTATGTAGGTTTCCTTTTTTGTAAATTAACGTTCAACTTAGCCAAGCTAGCATGAAGCAGTATCTTGGAGATAAGGCACAATTGGGTTGCATATATAATAAATTTTGAATTGAATTAAAGAAATGAATGTTGAAATTATGATATATTGTTTTTTATTTATGAAATGTAAGAAGTCCAAGTTCCCCATTGTAATTAAAAACTTTAATCTTAGTATGGATTGTAACGTATGTTTTTATTATGTGCATGCAGTATTACAATAACAGGTGAAAATATAATTACAACAATTATTTAATTGATATTTAATTAAATCATTATCTTCCTTGACACTTTTACTAAGTATCATTGTATTCAAATATTTTAAGATTGATACAACAAATTATGACATTTTCTGAGTGTCAAGGTAGATTGGTATAATAAACAATGACAGATTTTTTAGCGTCAATTTTTTTTTCAACCACACTACTAAAAAACAACATTATATGCAAATACTTATTATGACAGGCTAGCGGATGACACTATCGATAAGCGACATGAATTATATTTAATGACTCTTTTTAAGCGACTTTGATAATGTTTTTTATTATAGTGAATACATATAATATATATAGTTAAAAAAAATTATATATCGTTAAACATTTTGTTATATATATATATTCACATGAGTAGTTAAATTTAGTTATAGGTAAATAAATACAATGTTATAAATACAATGTTATAAATAAATATATAGATTTAAATATATGTATAGATATATGTATAAATAGTTAAAAATATAGGTATATTTAATTATATAAAGTTTTATTTTGTTTTACAAATATTTATATATAGTTATACACGTGTAATTAAAAATTAATGTTGTATGTTGTTATACATGTAATTATAAATATAGTTACATATGGTTATACATATAGTTACACGTATAGTTAAACTTATATTTATACATATAATTTCATATATTTATACATATAGTTATGTATAGGTATTGATATACTAAAATACATTTTTTATACTAATATAAAAAAATGTATATTAAATATATGTTGTTAATTATATATTTAAATTTGGGTTATACATTAATAATATAAAATTGTGTATAGTTATATGTTATTATACATATAATATATATAGAGTTATAAAACATTATATATTGTTAAACATTTAGTTATATAAATATATATATTCACATGAGTATTTATATTTAGTTATACAAAAATATATGCAAAGTAATGAACAAATATGTAGATTTACATATATGTATACATATATGTATAAATAATTAAACAAATAGTTATATTTAATTATATAAAGTTTTATTTAGTTTTAAAAATATTTATATATAGTTATATACATATAATTAAACATAATGTTATATGTTGTTATACATGTAATTATAATTATAATTACATTTGGTTATACATATAGTTACATGTATAGTTAAACTTATATTTATACATGTAGGTATATATATTTATTTATATAATTTTATATATCAATACATATAGTTATGTATAGGTATAGATATAGTAAAATACATTTTTGAATACTATTATATATAAAAGTATATTAAATATAAGTTTTAAATTATATATTTAAATATAGTTATGTATAAAGATTTTATAGTAATACATATAATAAGATACAATTATTTATAGTTATATGTTATTATACATATAATATATATAGGTATAAATATTTTTATATAGTTAAACATTTAGCTATATATAGATATATTCATACAAATAGTTATACATAAATATATAAAGTTATAAATAAATATATAGATTTACATATATGTATATATACGTACAAATATAGTTATATATAATTATATTGTGTTATATAGTTATACAATTATTTATACATAGTTATACAATTATTTATATATAGTTATACACATATAGTTAAATATAATATTGTATGTTATTATATAAGTAATTATAAATATAGTTACATGTGATTATACACATAGTTACACAAATAGTTATACCTATATCTATACATTTAGGTATATGTATTTATTTATATAATTTTATATATCTATACATATAGTTATGTATAAGACTAGATATAGTAAAATATATTTTAGAATACTAAAATATACAAATGTATATTAAATATAAGTTGTAAATTATATATTTAAATATAGTTATGTATAAAGCTTTTATAGTAATACATATAGTCAAAGACAATTATTTATAGCTATATGTTTTTATACCTTTGGGATCCAATGGCAAAAAGACACAAAACAGAAAATAAACAAGTTCGGCTTATAATAGATCAGAACAAACTAAATGCGGTCTTGTATTTCAGGCATCCAATATATAAATATAAATATAATTTGAATCCCCCTAAAAACAGCTGATTCCATCCACATAACAGAACAAAACTCAAGCAAAATAGGCAGAGATTAGATCAACATCCAGATATGTCAACAAAGTTTACCTCATCCTACTTATATTGTTTATGATTTGCTGGCAATGTAATTGAAAAGCCAATCAAGACCCTCGTACAGGCCCTCGCCAAAGGTAGAAAAAATGCTCTAAATCTACCAATGGTATTGGAGAAGAGAGTGTAGTCCTAGATTGTCAGTAATTTCAGTTGCATTCATCGCATTGGGAAGATCTTGCATATTGGAAAACACCAGGAAAACTACATCTCAAAGTTTTTCCTTGTTATCATCCTATGCAACTCATCTCTGGCTTCAACTACTCGATCTTTGTCATTGTTGTCTACCACAAATATGAGACCTTGGGTATTTTGGAAGTAATCCCTCTAGTAAGGGCGAATCTTGTCTTGACCCCCAAAATCTCACACAGTGAAATTGATGCTTTTGTATTTGAAAGTCTCTACATTGAAGAAAATAGTAGGAATTGTGGTGATAATTTAACCAAGCTTCAACTTATACAGAATGGTAGTCTTTCTGCCAGCATCAAGACCTAGCATCAAAATCCTCATCTCCTTATTGGCAAACAGCCTACTGAATAGATGTGTGAACATAAATCCAATTTCTTCCACTAAATCTCAAATCCTTTGTCGTATGGTAGTAAAGAAATCAGACAAGAATAAAGAAACAGAATCAATAGACCTCAAGAGATGGTCACCATATAGAGAGGTCAACCTCTATATGTTCTTATACCTATAGTATACATAATTAAAAAAAAATTATATATTATATATAGATAAATTCATACAAGTAGTTATACATAAATATATACAAAGTTATAATTAAATATATAGATTTAATTATATGAATACATATATGTATAAATAGATATAAATATAATTATATTTAATTATATAGTTTGTTACTTCAGTATACAAATATTTATATATAGTTATACACATATAGGTATAAATATGTATGTAGTTAAAGATATAGTTATATATAACATTTTTATAGTTATACATATAGTAAGCTACAATTATATATAGTTATATATTATTATACATATGATATATTTTGTTAAAAATATAGTTATATCGAATTACTCATTTAGTTATAAAATATTATATAGTTAAAAAAATAATTATATATACTTATTAATATAGTTATAACAATGGTTTACATTGTTACAAATGTAGTTAAATATAATTATGAAAATTTTTATATAGTTATACAAATATTTATAAATATTTATCATAAACTATGATAACAACACACTCTCAAAAGCACAATTGAATTACACCACTATAGAGAAAGAACTTGTATAAATAATCTTTTCTTTTGGCAAGTTAATATCATATTTAGCGGGAACCAAAGTCATAGTATATATTAAATATTCTATAATCAAATATCTCATAGAAAAAAAAAGATATCAGGCATAGATTGATTTGATGGATTTTACTATTACAATAGTTTGAACTAGAGATATTAGATAAGAAATGTACTTATAATCAAAATTTAAAATAGTTATCAAGACTAGAAAAAAAAGATAGAAGAGTTGTTGAAGAAGATATTAGATAGATTTTTTTATTTGAACAAATTATATTATTGAATGAAAATGTAACTCCATGGTAAGTAGTATTGAATGAACCTTATATTTGCAAGTAGTACTCTGATCAAAATATGAGGCAAAGTGTTATAGATGGGAGATTAGAATATCTTGCAATAATGTCACTTTTTGCTCGTGCTCTCACGAATTGTGGAACATGTTAATAATTATGTGCTCAAGTATTTTTCTTCTCAAAAATAATGTTAATATTTACATATATATGCATAAATATATATCTGCATATACATTGACCTACACACACACATTTATACATCCATATACATTACTATACATTATATATCACAATACACATTTTTGTACTTTTGTATATATTCAATCATGTATCTACATTTTCAAAGTAGTGTGTATATACTTGTATGAATGCATATACTACTAAACACCCACACAAACACACACATATACCTATATACGTAATGTATTTTTAGACAATTATATCTATGTGTGTGTGTGTGTGTGTGTGTGATGTAAATGTTTTTAAAATTTTATGATTTTGAAAATTTAATTAAAATAAAATATTATATATTGTACACTATTTATATAAAATATTGTAAATTCTTTATATTTAAAATAAATGTGTGTGTGTGTGTGTGTATGGGTGTGTGTGTGTGTGTGAAGTTTATTAATGCATAAAATGAAATTATGAATTAACTATATGAGCTTCTATTTTATTCAAATAGTTGTTTTTTTTAATTTATATTAAAATTACTATCATTATACAAATATAAATAAATGAAAATGACATATTTGTAAATTATAGTGTTTTACAATTTTGTTAATTATTAAAATATTGGTTATTAATAAATAATATTGTTTTTGTTTTTCTATATAACTTTTTTATTCAAATATTAATGTCAATGAAAAATTGCTAACTATTATTTATTGTTAATAATAAATTTTTAAAAACTTTAAAATTCAAACAATTATAATGTAGTGCATATAAATACATGTCTTTAATGTTTTGTAAAAAATCAATTATTTATTTAATTATGTTCAAACAAAACATATTATCATATAAATACATGAATAAATTTTTCTACGAGTTTTTTTTTCAAAATAAATAAATGACCTTATAAATATATGAATTTGTTTTTTTAAATAATTATTTTTAAATTTTTTTAAAAATTGAATACACTACAATGGTTTTATTTGTAATTAATAGATACATTTTAAACATTGTTTATTTATAATAAATATAACATATTGTATAATATGAGGTGCAAATTTTATTTGCTAAATAAATTTTATTTTTAATGTTTTATCTTTGTAAATTGAAACTACATCACATATATATTTAGAAAGTTTTTATAATATTTATTACACAAACATATTGTTATTTGTTTTGAAATTCACAACATGAATTTTAACAAATATACATTTTATTAGAAATCAATTTTAGTTAAATGATATTAAGTGAAACAAAAATACAAACCCTCATCATATTAAATCATAATGATTTATACAAACATATAAAAATACAATATCAAAAATATATATAGTAATAAGATTTACATTACTATATCTATAAAGTATTTATATTACTATCTATCTTTTTTTAGGTCTATTTGTCTATTAGTCTAACTTTAGATATCTCTATCTATCTTTGTTCATCTCTCTTTGTGTCAATTTATCTATTTATTTATATCTATATTTATCTATCTATCTATGTCTTTATATCTATTATTTATTAATCTATCAATCTATCTATCATTCTGTCTATCTATCTATTTGTATTTTTTTTTATCTATTTATTAGTCTATCTGTATATCTATCAATCTATCAAAGTATATATTTATCTATTTTTCTATGTATCTAACTATCTATATACATATCTTGCAATCTGTATATCTATATATCTATCATTCTGTGTATCTTTTTATCTATCCATCTATCTATCTATCTAAATGTCGATCTATCTATCTATCTATCTGATTTATAGTGTATCTTTGTATCTATCTATCTAACTATATGTATATTTATCAAAATGTATATGTATCTTTCTAGCTTTCTATCTATCTGTTAATTTTTTAATGTGTATATAATTTTACCACTTTATCTATCTATCTATTTATCTTTCTATAAAGCAATATATTTATCAATCTATATATATGTCAATGTGTATATCTATCTATCTATTTGTCTATTTGTCTATTAGTCATTCTCTATCCCTAAATATATATCTATCTATCTATATATCTTTATATCTTTCTATCTATGTATTTGTCATTCTTTTTATCTATATGTCTATCATTCAATCAATATATTTGTTTATCTATCTAAATCTCTATTTATCTATCTATCTATTTATCTATATGTCTATCTGTCTATCTGCTTATCTATCTATCTATCTACATTTCTAAATATTTGTCTATATATTTATCTATCTATTTAACTATCTATCTATCAAATCTATCTATTTGTCCATATTTCAATCTATTTATTTGTCTATATGTATACCAATCTATATGTCTATATAACTATAAGTATATCAATCTATTTTCTAACTATCTATCTTTCTATCTGTCTGTCTGTCTATCTATCTGGCTATCTTTCTATCTGTCTGTCTGTCTATCTATCTGGCTATCTATCTATCTATTTATCTATATATATCTGTCTATCTATTATCCATCTATCTCTCTATCTTTTTATCTATCTTTTAGTCTATTAGGCTATCAGTTTATTAGTATATGTGCTTATCTATCTTTCTTTGTATTTTAGTCGATTAGTTTTTGAGTCTATGTGTCTATCTATATATTTATCTATTTATATGTCTATCTATTTATCAGTCTAATTGTAAATATTTCTATATATATATATATATGTGTATCTATCTATTGAACTATCTTTCTGTCTATCAATTTATCGATCTATTTATCTATCTCTCTATATGTCTATATGTATAACTGTATATCTATCTGCCATTCTATTTGTTTATATTTCTCTGTGCCTATCTATCTATCTATTTATCATTCTCTCTATTTATTTATGGAAATGTCTAACTATCTTTTTGTCTATTAGTCTATATATATATATATATCCATATGTCTATCTGTCTATATATATTATCTATTTATCTATCTATATATCAATATGTCTTTCTATCTATAATGTAATCTATCTTATTATCATTATATGTATCAATTATTATTCTATCTTTCTATCTATCTATTTATCTATATGTTTATATGACTATCTATCAATATATCTTTCAATCTATCAATCAATATGTCTATCTATATGTCTATCTATATGTATATCTATCTATCTAATTCTTTATCCATCTAGTTGTCTAATTGTCTAACTATTTATCTATCTATTTATTTAAGTATCAAACTATATATCTATCTATTAATCTATTAGAATAATTATTTATTTGTCTATATATCTATCTTACTATTTATGTGTCTGTGTCTAACTATCTATCTTTTGTCTGTCTGTCTATCTATCTATCTCTCTATCTGTCTGTCTATCTATCTATCTTTATATCTATTTATATATATATTTGTCTATTTGTCTATGTCTCAATATGTGTATATGTTTAACTATTTATCTGACTATATGTCTTTGGGATTATGTGTCTTCATGTTTATGTGTCTATGTCTATATGTCTATCTATCTATCTTTTGCTATATCTATCTATCTTTCTATATATCTTTATATATGTTTATATTTTATTTCTATATCTATCTAACAATCTATATATCAATCTATTAATCTGTATATCTACCTATATTTTTATATATCTATCTATATGTCTGTCTATTTATTTATATATTTATCTATTTATCTACCTACCTACCTATCTATCTATCTATCTATCTATATATCTATTTTTTTATCTATGTATCTATATAAACATTTATCTATCTATATGCCTATCTATCTTTACTTCTGTCAATCTGTCTATCTCTCTAACTATCTAACTATCTATTTGTCTATCAATTTGTCTATCGATCTATCTATCTATCAATTTATATATATATATATATATATATGTCTATCTACATGACTTTATATCTATCTATCTGTCTGTCTATTAATCTGTCTATATAATTATCTATCTATATGTCTATCTATCTGTCTATCTATTTGTCAATGTATCTATCTATCTATCTACCTCTCTTTCGATCTATTTGTATATCTATTTTTCTATCTATCTTTGTATCTTTTGATTTATATATCTATTTATTTATCTATCTATCTAAGTTTTTGTGTATCTATTAGTTTATCTATATGTGTATCCGTTTGTTTATCTTTATATCTATCTATCTATCTATTTTTCTATCTATGTGTCTATCTTTCTAACTATCTATATGTCTATCTAACTATCTTTCTATCTTTGTGTATACTTATCTGTCTGTCTATATATCATCAATCTATCTATATATCTATGTGTTAAAATATCAATCTATTTATTTGATTATCTATTTGACTATCTATCCATCCCTCTATCTATCTATCCATCTATTGGTCTATCATTGAATCTATCTATTAATTTGTCTATCAAATGATCTACTTTTCTATGTATAAAACTATCTATAATTCTTTCTATCAATCTTTAAATCTATCTATCTATCAATCTCTTTATAAATCTATTTATCTATCTTTCTGTCTATCTACATATCAATCTATCTATCTGCCTATATGTCTGCCTTTCTATCTATCTATATATATTTTAATCTATCTATCTATCAAGTTATCCATCTATTTATCCATGTATATATCCTTCTATATGCTCATCTATCTATCCGTCTATCTATCCATCTATTTTTCTATTTGACTTTCTATTTGTCTATTTATTTGTCTCTTTATTTATGTATATATATGCAAATCTATGTGTCTATCTATCATTTCGTCTATCTATCTATTTATCTATCTATCTGTCTATCGATCTATTTTTTTATCTGTCTATCTAACTATTTATTTATTTGTTTATTTGTCTATCTATCTACATATATATTTGTCTATCTATTTGTCTATCTATCTCTCTAACTACCTACTTACCTATCAATCTATCTGACTATCTATCTAACTATCTATCTGTCTATAAATCTATCTATTTATTTGCCTTTCTAACTTTCTATCCATCTGTATATATATATTTTTTATCTATCAATATATTTATCCTTCTATCTATCTATTTATATGTCTATCTATCTATATTTCTATATATCTATCTAGTTATAATCTATCTTTCTCACTATCTATCTATCTGTTAGTCTATCTATATATCTATATATCTATAAATCTATCATTCTTTCTATCTATCTATCAAACTATATTTTTGTCAAAATATTTATATATATTATGTCTATCTTTATATCTATCTATCTATTTACTATTTTTCATTCTATATATCTATTTATCTATTAATCTATCTCTCTATCTATCTTTTTGTCTATCTATATAACTATCTTTCTATTTATCTATCTATTTGTCTTTCAATCTTTTGATCTAACTATATACCAATCTGTCTATCTATCTATCTTTCTACCTATTTATCTATCTATCTATGTCTTTATTTATCTAATCTATCTTTATACCCATCTATCTATCTGTATATCTATCCATTTATATATCTATCTATCTAACTATCTATCTATATGTTTCTATATAATTCTAAATATATCAATAAATCTATCTGTATATCTTTCTATCGATCTCTCTATCTTTCTATTACTCTAGATGTCAGTCTATCTATCTTTATTCCTGACTTTCTATTTGCCTATATATCTGACTATTTATATGTCTGTATATCTGTATTTTTATCTGTCTATCTATCATTAAGTCTATATTTATATCTATTTATATATTTATCTACTATCTATCTATCTATCTTACTTTTTATCTATCTGTCTATCTATTTGTATAAATATATGTTTGTCTATCAGTCTGTCTATCTATCAATCTAATAATCTGTATATTTGCATGTCTATCTGTCTGCCTATCTATTTATATATGTATGTCTATTTGTTGATTTGTCTGTCTATCTATATGTCTGTCTATTAATCTATCTATTTATTTATTTGTTGATCTATCTATCATTCTAATTATCCATCTTTCTATCTCTCTAGTTGTCTATCTATCTATCTTTCAATCTATCTCTCTATCTATTTACCTATATATCTATCTATCATCTATGTATCAATTTATCTATCTATCTATCCATATATCAATCTATTTTTTTATCTGGCTATTTATCTATCTATCTATATGTCTATGTATGTATCTATCTATATATCTATCTATCAATCTATTTATATATATATATATATATATGACTATTTATATATCTATTTATTTGTCTATTTATCAGTCAATCTATCTATCTATCAATCTATCTATTAGTCTATCTATCTATCCATCTATCTATCTATATGTCTATCTATCAGTATTGCTTTCTATATGTCTATCAATCAATATTGCTTTCTATATGTCTATCTATCTATCTATTTATCTATCTATCTGCCTATCTATCTATCTATCTATCTGCATGTCTATCTATCTTTCTATCTATCTGTCTATCTTTCTATCTATCAATCTATCTATATATCTTATATATCTATCTGTCTATTTATTTGTCTATCTATATGTCTATCTATCTGTGTATCTATTTATATATCAATCAATTTGACTTTTATCTTTCTATCTATCTATCGTTTTGTCTATTTTTCATTTTATTTAATGTTTATCCGTGTGTCTATTTAGATAGACACATGGATAAACATTAAATAAAATGAAAAATAGACAAAAAGATAGATAGATATATAGATAGATAGATAAAAGTCAAATTGATTGATATATAAATAGATACACAGATAGATAGACATATAGATAGACAAATAAATAGACAGATAGATATATGAGATATATAGATAGATTGATAGAAAGATAGACAGATAGACAGAAAAATAGATATATCTTTTTGTCTATCTTTTTGTCTATCTGTCTATCTTTTGATCTGTCTATCTATTAGTCTATCTTTCTATCTATCTTTCTATCTATCTATGTATCAATATGTATATTTGCATGCATATCTATCTATATATCTGTATATCGATCTGTCTATCTATTTATCTATCTCTCTAACTATATATGTGTCTAATAATCATTCTATCTATTTGTATATCTATATGTCTATCAATCTATCTTTCTAACTATCTATTTATATATCGATTTATATATCAATCTGTCTATTTAACTATCTATCAATATTTCTATTAATTTATCTATCAATTTGTCTATTAATCAATCTACGAATCTATCTATTAATCTATCGATAAATCTCACTATCAATCTCTCTACAAATCTATTTATCAATCTCTATATAAATCAATTTATCTATATATCTATATATCTATATATCAATCTATCTATCTATTTATCTATCTCTCTAACTATATATGTGTCTAATAATAAATCTATCTATTTGTATATCTATCTGTCTAATAATCTATCTCACTATCTCTCTAACTATCTATTTATCTATCTATTTATCTATCGATTATCTATCAATCTGTCTATTTAACTATCTATCAATATTTATATTAATTTATCTAGCAATTTGTCTATTAATCTTCTACGAATCTATCTATAATCTATCGATAAATCTCGCTATCAATCTCTCCTATAAATCTATTTATCATCTCTATATAAATCAATTTATCTATGTGTCTATCTATTTATATAATGATCTACCTAATATCTTTCTATCTATATATGTATCTTTCTATCAGTCTATCAATCTATCAATTAATCCTTCTATCTATCCATCTATAACATCATTGTATCTACTCATCTATTTCTTGGTCCTATTTAGTCCATTGATATATATGTCTTTATATTGGTCTTAAAATGTGTCTATTGATTTGTTTATTTTTTTGTATATCTATAATTCCTATCTATCTATCTATCTACGTATCATTCCTATACCTATTTATTTATGTATCTATCTATTTGTTTATAGATATATATATATCTATTTATATTTCTCTTATATTTATCTAGCTTTCTTTCTTTCCATTAATATATATATATATATAGATATATATATTTCTATCTATCTATCTATCTATCTATATATCTATTTATTTTTCTATCTATATGTCTATCTATTTTCCAATCTATCTATCTATTTATCCTTCTATCTTTCTAACTTACTAACTATCTATCTATTTATCTATATGTTTATCTATCTATCTATCAACCTCTCTTTCTCTATATATATATATATATATATCTATCTGTACATATATATATATATATATATGTCTATATAATTTTCTATTAATTATTCTATCAATCAATATATCAATATGCCTATCAATTTGTCTATAAATCTATCTATCAATTTAATAATTAATTTGTCTATCAATCTAACAAATCTATCTTTCTATATATTGGTGCTATTCTTTATCTATTTATCTCTCTATATAATCTGACTATCTGATTGTCTATCTAACTATCTTTTTATCCATCCATCCATCTATCTATTTATCAATTCATTTATCTT